>CABHPP010146502.1:0-16538 GCA_902168425.1 Peromyscus attwateri | reverse complement strand
GTCCTTTCCTGTGTCCAGCTGTAG
Organism: Peromyscus attwateri; assembly: GCA_902168425.1. Lineage (NCBI taxonomy): Eukaryota > Metazoa > Chordata > Mammalia > Rodentia > Cricetidae > Peromyscus > Peromyscus attwateri. The sequence goes on along the minus strand of CABHPP010146502.1, from coordinate 16,514 downwards.
GGCTGATGTGGTCCTTTCCTGTGGGCACATATTCAGGCCACATTCTGCCCAAAACATTCAGTTTGCAGGATAACATCTCCAGCAATTTTTGAGATTCATCAGGGCGCTCCTGAGATTGCTGATGTCACTGGACTCCAACAGTAGAAATCTGTACTATTCCCAGGGCACCTGTCTTTTCCAGCGTGGCTACAAGGTCCCTGGCACTGTGCCATTCTTACTCCCTGTCTTAATCCTGTGAAGTCATGATATTTAGCTCTACTTCAAACATGGAGAAGTGGAGACAGATATGTTACCTCACAGACAGTTAACAATGTGTGACCTTGTGGGCAAGCCATGGAGGTCACACCTCCTCCCAGGGACAAAAGATAACCAACCATTCGGGGGCCCCACTTCTCTGGCTGCTAATCAGAGTCTCCTGGCCCCACACCTTGCCCCTAGAAGGTGTACCTGAAGAGAGTGCTCCAGCCCCAATGTCCTCTAATCTGGCTAACACCTACCTAACCACCTAATAAGATCGCTGAAGTTTTCGTGCTCAAGTAATAGGGAAAAAGTAAGATGAAGTTACTCAACCTTAAACTATGTCTGCTACTAACTTTTTCAGTCTTTGATACTATAGATATAGTGTAGATCTCCAAGCAGTGGGTACATTTCACAGAGTTCCCCAAGTGAATGTGAATTTTACATATTTTCTCCGGTTCCAGTGATGGGAGGGACAAACTCAGAGAAACTTCTCTGTGATACACGGTGTCACCCGAGAGGAGGTTTCATTAAGCAGCAGCGTGTTGTGGGTTCACAGAAAATCCGCAGTAATTATCCTGCCCCAGGGCGTGTCAGGAGGAAGCAGCTGGGGTTGGGCCTCCAAACCTGGATATGTTTTCACTAGGATGACTTCGCACAGATGGCACTGGGGTAGAGAACACTTCTGGGGAAGCCGCTCTCGTCAGAGGAGTGGTACATAGACCATGGGTGTGCCAGGGCCAGTGTCGGGAATACAAAAGAGGACTGAGAGATGTGTGTGATTTGGTGCATAGAGTGTACTAGCTCACTGTTAATTGCACTTTAGAGTATTTTTCAGAGTTCCTCAAAATGTCTCAAAGAGCACTGTAAGTTTCAGATGAGACGACATAATGCTACCATCCCTTATGTTCTAATAATGAACTTATTGGGCAAATTTGCTGACCTCCCTGAGGTGCCAGGCCTGCTGTTAGTGCTTGTGGGTTCAGGTGCCTGTAAGCTGTGTAAGATTCCTGTTTCCAGAAAAGTCACGGAGGGGAGCAGCACAAACGTAAACAAGGCCTCGAGGAAATGTCAGCTAGCAGTAAGTATGGTGTTGAGAGTCCAAATAGGCCGATGTGACGGAGAGAGGCTTAATGGCCATTTTAAAATAACAAGAAGGCGCCAGACACTGGAAGATCACGGAGAAAACATATCAGGCAGAAGGACCAGCTGGTGCAGCATCCCTGAGGGAGGAGCCAACGCCAGGCTGTGGCAGGACCGGGAACCTGGCTGTGCCAGGAGTCCTGGAGAATGAAGCCTTGAGAAGGCTTCAGAGAGACTGTCAAGGAGTGGAAATGGAGTTCTTTTCTAAGTTGATGGTCAGCTATTGGAGGTTTGCAAGAAAGGGCCTGGCTGTGTTCCTGTGTGCGTATTCACACCCCTGGCTATGAGGAAGTAGTGGAAGCGGAAGTCAGCGAATGGCTGCAGTGAGTTGAAAATCCTCCTTTGGGTGAAGGCAGAGGGTATGATGAAGACAAATGGACAATTAATTAATTATAAGCCATGATAATGAAGTGGATATGAGGGGGCTTCTGGGAAGGAAATTAGGGCCTTTGGGGTGTTAGTTCCTGAATGGAGGAAGATTGGCAGAGCTGGAGTCTGGAAGGAATGTTGGAAGCGAAGCTACTTTTTCCTCCCCCCTTCTCCTCTTCCTCCTTCTCTTCACCCTCTTCTCTCTCTTCCTCCTCCTTCTCTTCTCTCTCCTCTTCCTCTTCCCCTCTTCCTTCTCCTTCTCCTCCTCCTCCTCCTCCTCCTCCTCCTCCTCCCCTTCTCGGTCTTTGTTTCTGCACAGGAAAAACTTCACTCCTGATCCAAAGGGTGCTCTTGGAAGAGCAGGACAGTGCGCAGAAGCATTTGGTTTCTGCTCTCACTCAGGGGGTGGCTGTTTCTCTTCCTAGGTGGCTACGATCCAGGTCCCAGGGACCTCACCTCCTATTCAACTGGCTAGTCTTAAAAGAATTGGTGCAGGGGAAGCAAAGGTCACTGCTCCAAAGGGGAAGAGAGTCCCTGGGCCATGAGTGGAATGCAGCAGGGGCTATGGGTAAACAGAGGTCTTCACAGGTGGGGGAATTCAAATATTTGCATGAAAGTCTTACAAGGTGAGAGAGATAAAAAGATTTGAATTCCTTGCCCTAAACACAAGTTTTACAGCATTTGATAGAAAAGACTCATGTTTGACTTTTCTTAGAAATCCTTCCTCTTGTTTTTAATCATTCTTGTCTCCAAACTCATCAATGATACTGGCAATCTTCCTCTGTCCTAGCTCAGAATAAGAAACTGTTTTGGGGAGAGGGAGTACTAGTTTAGTAACAGTTGACTCAATAAACCCAAGTTAGGCCCCTGTTAGAAGGAATAACTATTACATCTACTTCACTAGCATGTTTAAGGTGAGCCCACCTTCCTGGGGTGACCCCTTGGCCAGGAGACTGACCTGACTCCATTGGATGTTAGGTCTGTCCCCAAGCCAGAGAGTCTATCCTCTTGCATAGGAGAGGTTTCTCTTAGCAGGCCGTCACTGTCACTGCTGCTGTAACAGTCCACCTCCTAAAGAGGTAACCCTAGAATCACTAGGAGCCATCTCAGAGCCTGGAGCTCCCCAAACACTTCCTGCATCTTTGGCTTCTGGAGAGGACGAACCTGCCAAGAGTTCAAGGACATGCCTGGCCTTTAGTCAAGAAAGATGCTGCTCAGTCTTCTTTGGGGCCTTTTCACCCTTGCTTTCCAGCTGATTCCTATCCTGTTCTTCTCATCCCTCCTCCCTCTGAAGAGGAAACCCAGCTGTAGCATGGGATTGTGGCAATGACGGGTCAGTTGATTTGGGGTGTCAGATGTGGCAGTTTGGGGTACCCCTACAGAGGGCCTATCTAAAAGGCCCCAACTGTCAGATGTAGGGAGGAAAGAACGTCCTTGGCTGGTATCTGGAAGGAGTTGTGAGGGAGAAATTAAGTCAAACATCATTAGCCTTATAAGTCCTAGGCAGAGAACCAGAAGTTGGAACATTGGATATTTAAAAATGCCCAAATCAAGTCCTTTAGACACTTTGGATGGACTCACAAGGTCCTTTGGGAGCTTTAAGACAAACAAACAAAAAACCCAAAAAATGTCGAGTAGGAAATGACATTCAATGGATACTCAAAGCTGTAGGATAGAGGTTTCAAAAGATGACTGAATCTGCATAGAGTATCTCATGTTACTAATTAATAAACCAAGAAGGCCCAACCTGCCCTTAAAATATGCATCAAAAGGTAAAATAAATAAATAAAAGTTTGTGAATAATTTGTAAGTGACCGCAGTAGAGAACTATCCTTGTACAGGAGGGATTTGGGACATTGCTAGCTTTATCTTGTCATTAAGTGCTGTGGAGAAATAGAAAACTTCAAGTTTTATGTCTGGGACAATGCCCTGTGCTTCGACGTTGGCATGGGTAGGTCCTTGCTGACTTCTGCAGCAGATGGTATCAGGTTTATATCACATCCTTCTTTTCGTGAATAATTTTCCAACTATGGTTTTCTTTGTTTGAGTGTGTGGGGGAGAAGGACATATGCACATCTGTATGCGTGTGTATAGAGCTTCGAGGTTGACGTCACATGTCATTACTCACTAGCCATCTGTCTTGTATTTTGACTTGGAGCTCACTCATCAAGTAGGCTAGACTGGCTAGCTAGGGAGTCCCAGGGCTCTTCCTTCCTATCTCCACCCTGTGGAACACTGGGATTATATGTGCAGGCCATCTTTGCCTGGTGTTCCTTATGTGGGCTCCGGGCACTGAACTCAGGTCCTCATGCATGCACAGTAACGACGTTAGAACTGAGCTGTTTCGCCAGCTGTAAACTGAAGGTCAGGAAACAATTGCAAATTACACTTCTTATAATAACCCTGTTTTCAGGTGGTTATTGAATCGTGTGTACCTAGAACTTTTATGGGGTTTTCACAGCCTGTTTCTCTAAGTCCGCTATCAGTCTGATCACCTGCATTTTCAGAGCGAGTGGACTTACCAAGTGTCTGTCATTGGCATTTCTTTCTCATAGTCCTGTGGACATGCTCCTCTGCCTCATTGAGGGAGATCTGTGTAGAAACTACGGAGAGTCCTCGAAGGAAGCGTTCCTCAGGCCCGTTTGCTTGTCTGTTTGGAGACCCTGTCAGCCAGTGCTCTCCGGATAGTATGTGGTGCTTTGGGTTATAACTCAGTGGCATTTGATTATACCTGGATACATTGCTTGTTGAGCCCATTGTTGGCCTCTAGCCAGTGGGAGCTCTTTCAGGTTGTTTTTATTTCTACTTTTTTAGATGTATTTTATTTCATGTATATAGGTGTTGTGCCTGAAAGTATGTCTGTACATCACATAAATACCTACCTGGTGCCTGGAGATGCCAGAAAAGGGTGCCGGATCCTCTAGGACGGGAGTTATAGATGGCTGCACACTATATTATGTTGGTCCTGGGAACCAAACCAGGGTTCTCTGCAAGAGGAGCCTGTGCTTTTAACTGCTGAACCATCTCTCCAGCCTCCAGGTGGCTTTCTGTCTTCTTGATAATGCCTGTGAATCAAGTACTTTCCACCTTTCTTTTTCTTATGCTTGTTCAATAATAATAATTATTGGATAATTATTATTATTATTATTGAGACCGTGTTTGTTCACTGAATCTGAAGCTCCCCGTTTCAGCCAGCTAGACTAGCTAACGAGTCCATAGGATTTGCCTAGCTCTGCTCCCCAATGCTGGGATTCCAGGCAGGCGCCACCATGCTCAGGTTTTACATGGATGCTGAGGATCCAAACTCATCAAGTCACCTCTCTGGTATCACTGTAGCTACCATTGTCCCCTCTCCCTCCTCCTCCTTTTTTTTTTTTTTTAAAGACAGGGTCTTACTCTACCTCTGGGCTCACCTGGAACTCATACCAGCACCAATCCTGCTTCAGCTGCCCGTCTTGGTGCTGGGATTGCAGGCATGTGCCACCATGGCCAGCTTTATTTGATATATTCTTCACACTGCAGTTCAGACCATTCTGACTCCTTATGATCTTGCTTTCCTGGTTTTATTCTCAAAACTCACCTCCTTGACCATAGCCCATGCAGAGGGTATCTTCAGATCTACATAAAAGTAAATTGTCGTGGTATGAAATGTACGTTTCCCATCTTTACCATCCTTGTTTACAGTCCTTGGGCTTGCTCACAGTTAAATAAGTTAGAAAATAACCAGCAAACTTCTGAAGCACACATTACATTTTATCATGTTGAGCAGTCTGGTTAATTAGTTCTGCCTGATGCCTGATAGATCTGACTGTGTGGAACTCACATGAGTTCTGCAGCACTTCCTGGTCACTGTAAAACCACTAATTGACAATCTCTCACTTAACCTGATAATTGGCTATCACTTTAACTAACTTATGAAGTAAGCATTTCACTTGAGTGTCCTTGTAATGTGCTTCGAGTTACAATGGGAATGGACTTAGAATCTAACCCCTACCCCACCCCACCCCCACTATCTAGTAGAATCTTTTCCTCCTTTCCAATTTTAATTCTTTCAGACAGTTCAGAATGCTCCATTTAATATTTATTCTCAAAGTAGTATTTTTGTGGCCAACTTCCTTTGAGAACATACTCCATGCATATGATATTTACATCTGTGGATTTTGGGGTGGTGTGCTCTTGGAAATGACTGGGGTCCTGGGGATGCAGGATGGGTAGAGAGAAGGATGAACCGAGGCAGACAGTTCATCTCCATTGAAGTGGAGGCCTCAGAATATTCTGTGAGGGGCGGGGGGCACCAAGGCTCTGCAGCAGAGGCGGGGGTCTGTCCTTTGGACCTCACCGTTTAGTGGGGATCAGAGCTCAGTGGTCTCAGGGGTAGAGGACGGCAGATAACTTTAGCCATAACAGTGTCCACACATGCGCTCAGCTGAGAGCTGTTATTGGCTAGGCTACTGCAGATGGGGGCAGTGAGGGCTTCCTACAGAGGGGAGGACGAGCAGCTGTGGGGATAGAACAGGACAGTGCTTCCTACACAAGGGTCAAATATGTTTCAGGTCCCATTCCAAACTCAAGAATGGTGAAAGAATTGCACTCACCCTGGAAGCATTGTGTTGACTTTCTTGGCCCAAGGCTTGAATAGCTGTTTTGTTTATTACTCCAATTTTTGGCAATAATGCCCACATGCACATGCGTGCGCACGACAGACACACAGACACACACACAGACACACACACACACACACACACACACACAAACACACACAGACACAGACACACACACACACACACACACACACACACACACACACACACACACTGCAGCCTGGCACAGTCATGAGCTTAATAATGATTAGCTTCTTCTACTCAGGCCCTTTGATTCACCCTTAACAGTTTCATGGATTCCCCCATCCTTCCTTTTCAAGCAGAATAAGTCTCTCAGCTCACATTTCAAGAAGAATGTGGTATTGAAGTAAAAGCTGTGCTACGGGCTCTTTAAGGAGAGTAAAAAGTACCCCCCTCAAATTAGTTCACACCCACTCCCCATTGCCACACTCCACTGCCTTAGACAACGTACCCATTTTAAAGACTGCAGGATTCTTTGGGCTGGGAATGGGGTTCAGTACAAAGTCCTCAGTTCAGTCTCTAGCACCCCAAATGCTAAATAAACAGGATGCATTTCTGGAATCACTTGTGACATCAGTGAGCAAGTCTTTATTCTTTTGGGAAGGGAAACTGCATTTTTATAGCCATCCTATAAAGTGCCACATAGGATGGCTGGTGGGAAAGCTGGTGCTATGTTCCATCTAAACAGCTTTTCTAGTAAAGGAAACTTGAATCTCAACCAGTTACACTGCTAATGAGCAGTATGGTATGCTTTGAGCCCATGCTGACCGCTGTGTAGCTGACCTGCCAGGAGCCTGCATCCTTCCGTAGCTAACCATGTCTTCCCTTGCAAACATCTCTCAGATCCGACAACCCATCCCTTCTGCGAGCATCCTCCACGTGCCCAACAAAACAGACACTTGACTGACGGCAACAGAGCTGGTCCTTTGTTTTCCCTATAGGAACCTAGTTTATGTAAAGAAGGAAATTGTCTCCCTGAGATATGACAGAATCAGTTGGTTTAGTTTGCAAACAGTCCCATTGGCTGGAGATGTGAATTCAGTCAGTGATTTTCAACAAGGGATGAGAGGAGTCCCGGAATCCTTGTGGTTTTCTCGGGTGTCCTGGGAAGGGGGTGATGTGGTGGTCACATTTTAGTATTCTGTTTCTCTCTTTTCTTTTTCCCACTATTATTATTGTACATTCATTCTGAGGCCTAAAAATGTTTTTAAACATGTTCCATAATCTTAAAAAGTTAAAAAAATACATTATAATTATTCTTGGAAACAAATGCCTACCACATGTTACATCATGCATAATTCTCCCAGGCTTCCCTCCTCTTCCTAAACAAAGGGTCTAGCCTGCTCTTGGGTTACTTTTTTTTTTATTTTAAATTCCCGTTTGTTAGTTTTTAGGACCATGTCTTGTACTGTAGCCCAGGCTAACTTGGAACTCACTATTTAGTCCAGGCTAAATAGTGACTCACCACAATCCTCCTGCCTCAGCCTCCCAATTACCAAAGTTACAGGTCCCTTTGACTCATTGCAAACTGTCCTTCTTCTGGCTTACTCCCCAGCAGCCCCACCAGCTTCCTTGATTTTTGCCCAAATGGTGGGATGGCTCCTACCTTAGGGTCCTTGAATTTACTCCTCCACCCCTGCTAAGTAAGTAGCCTGTTTCCTGATACCCTACAAGTCTGATGTGCTTAGGACTCCCATCCCAACCTTTAAAAATCACTTTCTCTCCCTAATTGGAACCACCCTTGAATACACCACATAATAATTTCATTTTTATTGATCTTTCTGCTCCTGAAAGTGTTTATAGGTACAGGGAAGGGTTTTTGATTTGTTTGTTGTTGATTATGAGTCAGGGTCTCACTATGTAGCCCCAGCTAATCTGCAACTTACTTTGCCAACCATGCTGGCCCTACTCTCCTTAGGGAGATCTGCCTGCCCATAGTCTCCTGAGTGGAGTGCTGAGAAAAAGGCCTGTGCCACCATGACTAGCTAACAGGGAGCTAGACAGCATCCAGGGAATGCCCAAACTGAAAACTGAATGGTTGGATGAAAGAATGAATGAATGAGTACTTGTAAGTGCAAAGCACGCAGCCTGTGGAAAGTGACCCAGCAAGTCCCCAGAACCTCAATTGCACCCTAGTCAGGATTGCATTAAGTCACCTCTTGTACACCTCAGCACCTCAGAGACCTCTTATAGGTGCCTTTAAGGAATGTAGAGTCTGTTTCCTCTTTCCTAACGGCTCTCTTTTGCTTCTTGCTCTAGCTGTTGAGGTGCACAGTCCAATTTCTCACACCTTGTTTAGACTCCAGTGTTTATTGTAATTCCAGCTTGCTAAGTTTCCTACCTCCTTCAATCCACAAAGCACTTCAAGAAAGGATTTCCATGTATTATATTTTCTTCAGAAAGCCTTATCGCAGGCAGACATATTTGCCCATTTTCTTTTTTATTACAAAAACAACAAAAAAGTTTTACAATTATTATGCTTGCAGAGCGCTGCTTGCCAGGCCGGGTTGGTATCTTTCCATGAAACCATACACAACAAGACAATCTCCTCAAAAACTTAGCAGAACATGCTGATACAAGGCTTTAGAGCACCTAATTATTTCTTCTCTTCTTATTGTTTATCATTGTTTTGTCAACATTCCATATCACTACCCAGAATGCTTTGGGTTTGGTTTTCTTTGAACATTCCTTTCTTCTGAACTTACTGTGAACTTGTGCCTCTAGCAGGCCGCCCCAGAATGCCACAGCCACTTTAGACAGGAGGGAGGGAAAATCAACACGTTGGTTGTAAAAGGTGCTAAAAGCAAGCTCAGATTATATTAAGCAGTGAGAACACTTGTCTTTTTGCTATTCCAGGTTGTAACATGAGGCTTGCTTTAAAAGGTCTATGTAATAATTTGCACATACTTAAGGAGAGTCAGGAATCCCGTGTGTACAGGGAGGAAGAAGATTAGGAGGAACGCAGGAGGATTGCAAAAACGCTAAGTAAGATACAAGGAGGCCGGCCCGTCTACAGGGCAGGGTGGCGGAGAGAAAAACATTTATGTTCAAGGGCAAGAGAAGGGATCTCCCCCAACACCCCCATATTTCTCATTATCTCTTTGCATGTAGCGCTCTTCTAAAAGTCATTGTTCCTTCTACATAAAGGAGAGGGAGAAGGAGAGACTGGCTGACTCCCGGGCTCATAGCCCAGCTAAATGAGAACGTCTCCAAGGCTCAGTAAGAGACCCTGTCTCCACAAACAAGATGGGTGGCTCCTGAGGAGTGACACCCAAAGATGATATCCAGCTTCCAGCGCACCCACCTGTACACAAACCCTGGGACACACACACACACACACACACACACACACACACACACACACACGGAATTACCCAACTTGCATTCTCAGGCAATGATTTTTTGAAAGGATTCTGTGCAAATTCTGACCATGTGATGTAGCCTGAATCATAGGAAAGCAGAGTTTGCATATACCTAGGATATTCAGTGGCTCCTCTTGCTTAGTAATACAATTTTGTCTTCGGGGAATGTCTCAGGACCCAGTTGGGTACATGAATCCGTGCCCTTCTGAGTTCTATGGACAGCTTTCCTGTGCCACCCTTATGTACCTATAATAGATCTTAATTTGTAAGTTAAATGCAATAAGCCGTTAGCAATAAAAACTTACTGTAAATTCAGCAACCTCCACATTCTTTTATTTTCTTCATTAATTGGAGAATTTTCATCCCTTCACGAAAGCGCACTTGAAGGTTTGTTTTAAAATGCCAAAGTTATCAACATCATACTTCTGGCATGTCAGAGCCATTATTAAATGAAATCAATTACTTAAGAACAAGTCTTGTGCTTCTGTGGAAGTCTCCTTAATTACCCGATGGCTATGAAGTGAGGACTGGGTGGGTAGTGTATACAGCTTGGATACAGTGAGCAGAGAGAATGGAGCAGCAAGAGATTTCATCCTATTTCCCAGAATAGCATGTGACTGAAAACTAATAATTTATTTCTAGAATTAAAAAATTCTCAGATGGTGCTTAACTTTGGGTAACAGACTGTGGGAGGCAAAGTTGTAGAGAGTGGGGGACTGCTCCTGATACAGTGAATCAGACTGATTATGTTGCCTCAGCTGCTACAGGGTCCCAAAGGGCCAAGAATCACATGGGTCAAAACATGTGTTCAAGATTTGCTAGGAAATTTGCTCCTCCATTCCCACTAACCTCGGAGAGGTTCTGTGAGGTCAGAGGAGGGCAGATTGTAGTAGAACTTAGAAATACTGTGGTAATGAAACTTCCCGTGGAGGAGACTAAGCAGGGTCATATATTTCTCTCAACCTTCTTGCCCATAAGAATAGACAGCTGGATGGCTGTGTGTATGTTGGTGTAATGAGGGTGCAGGGCTGGGCAGCTGACCCGTGTTCAATAGGAAATGTTGGATGGGTAGAAAGAGCCACAGCTTTGTTAGCAGAAACAGGTGGTGATCTCTCAGAGGTCCCCTGGGTCCTGTGTAAAAGGGACTCTGTGAGGGCTTCTGCTCTTGCCTCATACTAAAGAATTCCCTGTCAGAAGGAGACAGCAGGAGGATGTGTAATTGATGCCACCCGAGAGGCAGAGATTGTTCAGTTTGTCATATGACTTTGTCCACACTGATGAACCCCAGCCTGATGATCTAAATAGGCCAAACCCATCAGATCACCCTTGCCTGGGAAACCTGCCTCGGCACTGGTTGCATACAAGACGTAAGTGTCCCAGGAAGGGAAGGCGTTCCTCTCACTGCTTCTTAGCCTTATTCCTCATTTATTTGGTGATTATAATTCAACTCCAATCTCACCGACTTGGGGAAGATGTTTCCTTCTTTGGTTGAAGTCTGTGGCACAGGTAGTATGGGTGCGGTCCATGCACAGATATATTTTGATCTGAAGAAGTATGTTGACCAGAGTGAGTTTTGTCTTTATTATTTTTAACCAATCTCAGCCTTCTCCTAAAACACTGATCTCTGCATGGGTAAATTATCTCCATGTTTGTGAATACTGTTTCTGATGTTTCTCTCACTTCTGCTTGAGTGAACAGACACTGAAGAGGTTAAACTGGGAAGATAGGGCAACAGTGAGCATGCTGAGGATAGCCCGGCATACAGACAGACAGACAGATGGACAAGGTAGGGGGAAGCAGATTTTAAATTCTGTTACTGTGATCTCATTGGTTGCTAAACTGGAACTCTTGACTCTAACATTCGAGACCTCTTTAGCTCAATGGCTTGTTAGGCACCATTTATTGGCTGTGCAGGCCATTGTGTGGGATTGTCTTCTCTGCCTTCCAGACACACAGCCTGCAGTCCCTGCAATAGAGAGAGATGTGTGGGTACGACACGCAGAATCTTCCATTGTGACCTGAAATAACTCAGAGTCAAGATTTACCGATTCACGGCGGAACTGTACAGGCATACTTCACTAACGCCATCAGAACAGAGCACGCCTCACTTTTCTGTCATCTGCTCTGCTCATCCCTGTCCCAGCTGCTGCTGGTAGACCCATGGGGGCTGTGCTGTTCTAGCTGGTGACACCTGGAAAAGGGGTACACGATATTTTGATTCTTTTCTGACTGCTTGTGTGCTTTGGACTCTGTAGCCTTCCTGGATCAGTCATGGTGGCCAAGGAGCCAGGATGCTCCCATGGAATGGGCCTGTGCTTCCCTTGTGCCGTGCTTGGTTGATTCCCTCTTTGGTGTTGAGGTGGTTAGCTATAGCTGTACTGCAAATGGGAATTCCTTTCCTGTGGTGCAGGGTAAGAAAAACTCACAAAAAGCATACCTGCTTCAGCTATTTGTGAGATGCAGGCAGCCACAGGTGCAGAGATGTAGTCCAAGGGATCCTTAGAACTCGGCAGTACTGGCCCCAGAGTTCAGCCTTAACCAAGTGCATGCCCATTATCAAGTCAGCTCCCGCAGTTTCCCTCAGAAGGAGTATTGCTTGTCGCCTGCTTCCAAAAGCATCCTTCAGATGTCCAGTCCTGGGACTTCTTCAGCTCAGCAACAATTACTGGTATTTACAAACTAATTTTCTAGAAAGTTCTGCCAACCACAGCCAACTTTTTGATAATTTATTTTGTCTAGGAAAAAAGTTTCAGCATCATCTTAACCATCTAAGAACAATCAAGTCAGTTTCCAGCCCGTGTATCTACTGGGCATGACATAAATTGATACCAGAACATTTTGCTTCTATATTTTGTTGTGAGTGTTCTGTTCTCATAGATCTGTGTGGTGATATTATGTTCCCCAATATATCGTGCACCCTAATAAATTTATCTGGGGTCAGAGAACAGAACAGCCACTAGACAGACATAGAGGCCAGAAATGGTGGCACTCACACCTTTAATCCTATCACTTGGGAGGCAGAGATCCATCCGGATCTCTGTGAGTTTAAAGCCACACTGGAAACAGCCAGGCATGGTGACACACGCCTTTAATCCCAGGAAGTGATGGCAGAAAGCAGAAAGATATATAAGGCATGAGGACCAGGAACTAGAGCTGGTTAAGCTTTTAGGCTTTTGAGCAGCAGTTCAGCTGAGATTCATTCTGAATGAGGACTCAGAGGCTTCTAGTCTGAGGACACAAGATCAGCTGAAGAATTGGCAAAGTGAGGTAGTTGTGGCTTGTTCTGCTTCTCTGATCATCCAGCATTTCACCCCAATTCCTGGCTCCAGGTTTGATTTTATTAATAAGACCTGTTAAGATTCCTGCTACATATCTGGGTTTCTCACTTAATCTTTCCTTTTGAAGCAGCATGTGTATAATCTTAAAGAAAGGTTTTTAAACATTTACTTGGTTATAAAACTATATGAATCATCATAGAAGAATTTGATACAAGCCAGGTAGTAAACTTGACACTGGGAGGCTGAGGCAGGAGAACTGTGAGTTGAAGAACAGCTTGATGCTATATGGGGAGATTCTGACACAAGAAGAAAGAAAGAAAAACAGAGGAGGAGAGAAAGGGAAGAAAGGAGAGAGGAAGGAAGAAAGGGGAGAGGAGGAGAGGGAAGGGGAAGGAGGAAGGAGGGGAGAGAGGCATGGAGGGAGGGAGGGAATCACTGAAGCTGTAACTCAGTCCCACCTCCAAGAGCTTCCTCAGCTTCCCAAACCAGGACCAGATGGAGGGCAAAGTCTTCTAGCACATGAGCCTGAGGGCACTTCACACCCCAAATACGGCACCAGTCACTCACCATGAGGGCTGAAAAGGACAGTGTAGAGGGTAGTGGCGGGGTTAGTACATCCCTGGGCTCTTGCCGACAAGCCTCTGAAGGACTCTGGTGGTCAGTGACCTTGCTACTGGGATGAGAAACACTGGCTTCTCATCTGAAAATCCTGAAATATAAGCCCAGTTCTGTTGCTTTTGGTTTCTGTAGTATTGGGATTGTTCCCTAATCACTCTAGGCCCCACTGTCCAAGTGTGGAGGCAGATGTCACATCACCTGGTCCAAGTGTGGAGGCAGATGTCACATCACCTGGGCTGTGGTGGACAGCTATCCAATACATCTTCTGAAAACTTTTATCACAATCTTCTGCATTCTATTTGCCCTTTCTGTGGGGTGGAGGGTACACTGTGACATTCTCTTCTATCACAGAGCCAAACTCTGAATAAATTCCAACATAAAAGTGATAGCACATTTAAATTTTTTTCATACATAAAGAGATCTCTGCTATAATTCAGTTGATATCTAAAAGTTTTTCATGATGAACAGGTCTTGATCTCAGAACTTTGGCAGGCTGATTGGAAGCAAGGCTTCACCATCTCAGTCAATGTCTTGGCCTAGTAAGGCGGTCACTGGCTATGGAGTACCTAAGAGTTACCATTTACACATTTTCACTTGGTGACTACTCATTGGAAATAAGTTATGTGTAAAATTGACACTTGTGGACTCAAAGAGAAGTTGTTGTTTCTCAATAGTGAAAACTGAAATATTGGAAAAGGATTGTATGTAGCTGGAGAGCTTCTCTCCGGGTCCCGCCAAGTCCCTGCAGTCCCGCAGCCCACTTATAAAATAAACACATAGACTCTTATATTATTTAAACTGTTTGGCTTAATGGCTCAGGCTTCTAGCTATCTAGTTCTTATATCTTAAATTAACCCATTTCTATAAATCTATACCTTGCCACGTGGTTCGTGGCTCACCAGTATCTCACATGTTGGTACTCATGGCGGCGGCTGGCAGCATCTCCTGACTCAGCCTTCCTGTTCCTAGAATTCTCTTCTCTGCTTGTCCCGCCTATACTTCCTGCCTGGCTACTGGCCAATCAGCATTTTATTTATACAGAGTGATATCCACAGCAATTGTATAACTCCTAGAATAAACTAGCTTGCTGGTGATGGCATGACATACCCCTGTACTCAGCACAAAAAATGTAACTCAATAGTGTCTCTCATGGATTTTAATCTTGCTCTAATTTCATATGGTGGATATTTATTTTAATTTTATCTGTGCTCTTAAGTTTAGCAAACTACACATAAGGCACATGTCCACAGAGCACCCAGATTTAGAATCCCCTTAAATATAATGTGGTGGTGGTTATATTTTTATGCTAGTTTTGAAAATGCATGATTGTCTCAGCAATAACAAGCGTGGATAGGCCACTTTTCATAACTGTATTTTAGATGTCTTTTAGCCATTTGAAGATAGACTCTGAAAACTTCAGTAGTCAGCAAATGCTGGAAGTTAATAATGAGGATGATTTGATGGTTTGGGCATCTGACAAAAATTGTGGACCCTGTTTCTTTCCGAGACATGTGCATGCTCTA
Source organism: Peromyscus attwateri (assembly GCA_902168425.1). Taxonomy (NCBI): domain Eukaryota; kingdom Metazoa; phylum Chordata; class Mammalia; order Rodentia; family Cricetidae; genus Peromyscus; species Peromyscus attwateri. The sequence continues at coordinate 1,362 of CABHPP010146502.1, read as the reverse complement.
CACCGTCAATTCTTCAACTTTTGGCATTTGTTTCAATGGATTGTTGGTGTATACTTAAACTGAGCTTTGAAGATGTCCAGAAGTAATGTAATGGTTGATGATAATGCAAATTTCAGAGTAGCTCATACACTAAAATCTCTGCTTGGAGTTTGGATGAAGCAGGAAATCACATTGATTTAAAAAAATGCATATTGGTATTTGTTGGAGAATTTTATATATTTTAACCATATTCACCCCAAAATTCCCCTCTCCCAGGTCCTCTCAACCCCTTACCCTTGCCTTGTGTCCTCTTTTTGTTTGAAATTTAACAACTATCTTCTCTAGTTCATGCTGCTAATATACTTCTGGCTGTGGGGCCATTCATGGTAGAGCTAACAGCACCCACACCCTTCAAGAAAACAGAACTCTTGTCCCAGAAGCCACCAACTGTCCATAGCTCCTCAGTTAAGGGTGGAGGCTCACAGACCCTTCCAATTACACGCCGGAGGGCTGCCTGGCTTGATGTTGTGCAGGCAGCCCTAGCTGCTGGGGCTTCGTGAACGCACTGCCCTGGCCTGTCCAGAAGCAGTTGTTCTGCTCCGCTCCTCCCTTTCTGTCTCCTCTGATGGTCCCTGAGCCTTGCTTCATGGTGGCTGAGCTCTCCTTGGTCACTTATTCTCTGTACCAGGGCCAGTTGTGAGTTTCTACATTAATCACCACCCACTGTACAAAGTCTTCTCTGCTGAGGCTGAAGAGCTGCACTGATGTATGGTATAGAGGTACGAATTTAGAGAACAGTTTGTTACTATGTCCACTTAGCCAAATAATTGTAGCAGGTTCACTACTGGGTCTGTCACCGATGTTTTTTAATTTAAATTTCACATATGAAAATAGGATAAATAGTAATTTCAATTTCAGCAATGTTGCTTATGGGACAGATGAAGATTCCAGTAGCAAGTATCAGAGTCTTGTTTGCGTATCTACCCCTTTATTAAGCCATCTTTTGACACACTGTGGCATGGTAATCCACTTCATTGGATGTTATCCTTGGCACATTTAACTTTTAGTTTGTTTAAACAAACACAATAATGTAGGGGGTATGCTGGCAGGATCACACCTGCATACTTATCTCCTTCAGACACTGAACAATTTAGAAAACAGACCTTGTAACAAGACTCCAGTTTTGAGTTGGAAGGCAATGTGCTCATGTATAATAGCAAATATATATTTATATGATGTGTATGCATGTATATACATACCTATATACACATACATGAGCATCATCTAGGAAATATAGCTTGATCAGATAGTAGCACAACAAAAATAAATAATTCGTTGTAATTTCCATTGTAGAAACTTTTGTAGAACTCCACCATCTCATTC
>CABHPP010146501.1:27410-47438 GCA_902168425.1 Peromyscus attwateri | reverse complement strand
CGAACAGCTATCCTCCCTTCCCGGCCACTTGACTAAGATCAAGTGTGGTGTCTGTTCTTACCAGTTTAAATCACTGGCCACTGTAAACTTTTCATCTATACACACATATGAAATCTCATTTACAAATACTGCTTTAATTTGGCAAACTCAAATCCGCGAAAGATGAAGGAAAATGAATTCCACAAGAGCTTCAAGGTCTGTGTTTGTTTGTTTGTTTGTTTTCTTTTTCTTTAGACAGTGCCCTGTATCTCCAGCCAGCCTGAACTCAATATGTAGCCAAGGATGACCTTGAACTTTTGATCCTCCTGCCTCCACTTGTGCTGAGATTACATACATGTACCACCACACCCAACTTATGCAGCATTTGGGATTGAACCCTGGACTTTGTGTATGCTAGGCAAGCACTCTACCAACTGAGCTACATCTCCAGCCCCTACAGGAGAGAGAGAGAGAGAGAGAGAGAGAGAGAGAGAGAGAGAGAGAGAGAGAGAGAGAGAGAGAGAGAGAGTGTGTGTGTGTGTGAGAGAGAGAGAGAGAGAGAGAGAGAGAGAGAGAGAGAGAGAGAGAATGAGAATGGGTGGATATGCCCCTGCATGCACATGTAGAGCCTTCAGGTTGACATTGGGTGCTCTCTTTATTACTCTCCACCTTGTTTATGGAGCTGTTGTTTCAGCTAGACTAGCCGACCTGGCCAGTGAGCCCTAGGGGATTCTCCTATCTCTGTCTCTCCAATGCTAAGTTTGCAGCTATGTACCACCCACTTGACTTTTACGTGGGTGCTGGGGGTCTCACTGAAGTCCTCATCCTTGCACAGCAAGCGCTTTACCCACTGAGCCATCTCTCCAGCCCCAAGGGCTTTATTACCAAGAGCTAACGGCATCCCTTCCTTGAATTCCCTCCCTTGACTGTTAAGAGCTCTTCCTTTTGACTGGCCTCTTCCCACGGTGACTTTCAAAACTCCTTGCTTACCTCTCATGCCCCTGCTCTGAAGAGTCTCACATCTGCTCAGAATGCTCTTCTTTAAAGACTGAGTAGCTGCCAATCATCTCCAAAGTTCTTTTCTCATAAATATCGCTGGGTTCATTTTATGTTGCAGCGGCAAAGGCCTGAAAGGAACAATGTAAGGGAGGAAAGACTTACTTTAGCTCATAGCTTCGATGCTTTTAGGTCGTGGTCATTTGGTTCCAGTCTTTCTGGACCTGATGTGGCAGAGCATCATTGCAGAAGGCATGGTGGAATAAGACTACTCACTTCCTGATAGCCAGGATGTAGAAAGGAGGAAGGAAGGGGTCAGGTCCAAGATATAATCTTCAAAGGTATGCCCGCAAAGACTTCATTCTTCCAGCTAGGCCCAGGCACCTGCAGTTTCTACTATAGTATAGCACAGCTTTTGGGGACCAAACCTTCAACACAAGAGCTGCTAGGGAACATTTCACATCACAACCCTATCGGTCAGCTTGCCACCATACAACTGTCTTTTGGTAAAGCCTATTCCCACAGTTCCTTTTGTTGTAAATTTTAGACCGTATCCCTTTCTGGCTGTTCATTTTCCTAATGTTGGTGTGAACTGGCATTTATACAACTGATTCATCTCTAAGAAGCCTTCCCTGGCTAGACTGTAGTTTGCTTTCCAAACTACATTTGCCAAAGGTTTTCCTTTATCCAGTGTTCCTAATCCTGGAGATCTTAGACCCCTTTGAGAATCTGAGTAAAATGAATACCCCTACTCTTCAAACAGTGCAAATATTTATATATAATTTTTAAAAATAATTTCTAGAGGTCCAAGGAACCTAGGTGAATGTACCATCCTTCCCTCCCTCCCCTTCCCCCTCCTTCCTTTTCTCGATTCCTCTGGATAATAAATACACCCTCAAATAGACCTCGGTCCCCTCAAATATACTAACAGTTTTCACAGACATAATTCATCAAGATAAGTATTTCGCATCAGTTTTGCAGCAGGCACTATATCAATGTGTTGCAGATAATAAGGGTAGAAACCCTTGCATTGAGGGTCTCAGAATAGTAAGAGAGGTAGACAATAAACCAATGGTCATGGAATGTGACAAGTACCAGAGCAAAGCACAAGGCTTCAACAGTTCTGGCTTCTTTGATGCCTTTTCTTCCTACCATCCAAAAATATTTTCACCAAGAGCTCTAAGGTCTGTGTCCAGTGTCATCTGGATGCATTCTTCCTTTGTTCAGCCCTAGTGCGTCGTGCTCATATCAAAATGAAAATTGTGCTGGCCTCTGAATGCGCCATACTATGTGGGTCTCCTTGTGTGCTATCCTTCCTCTATCCTTTGACTTTGGCCAGACTGGCTTTCACTTGAGCGCTGATGACAGATGATGCTTTCCCCAGAGGTAGTCCCCTGATTTCTCTAGTTTCTGTTTAGACGTGCCTCCTGTGTGTTACGTAGAACACTGTCCATATCCTTACCACATTTTATTACAATTGTTTTTTCATGTGCCTGAGCCCATTGCTGTGTTGTGCTGTCCTCCAGGACAGGGACTATCATATGCACAATTCTAGTCATACCAGAAATGCCTACTATTTGGCCAATAAATACTATAATTAATTAAATTGCTAATTAATCATTTCATTAGAAAGCTCTCTGCATAATTTGTTGAAGACTTTCTAGTATGAGCTAGAATCAAGAGCCCACCCACCTCTATTTCCCTAAGAAGTGTAGATCTAATTAGAGTTTTCCTTACATCTGACCAGGCTACTCTTGGCCTATAAGGAGCCTGACTCTTGGTTACTTGGCAAACAGGCAGAGACAGAGACAGAACCACTTAACTAAAAGATGCTCAACTGTCTTGCACAGCAATAGACAAAATACTTAGGGAGTATTCCTTTTTCAAGAACTAATTGTTGGGCCACCAGAGATGGCTCAGTGGGTGAGGGTACTTGGAGTACAAGCCTGGCAGCCTGAGTTCAATCCCTGGAACCTACATACTGCTAGAATATCTAGCAATGATACCTACATCATTGCCCGTAACCTCCACACATTCACTGTGGCATGTATACCTCCTACACACACACAAATTAATTTGTAAAAAGTTACTATTTAGAATGCTCTCACTCCTGTGTTAAAACTAGAAGATAATTTCATGCTAGATGATATCATACAGTGATAAGAAGCCATTTAAAGTCACTTTCAACCCAGTCTTTCTATGAATCTGTACATACACACACACACACACACACACACACACACACACACACAGGCAAGTCTCCCAAGTGACACTGAGGGTGAGGCCCCTGTGCTGATGATTTTTGTTCCTCCAAGACTGAACACCCTTCTTGGTAACAGTAAATACTAAGAAGCTCTGTGAAACTGCACACAAAAACTCATGGAGTAAATCCAGCATCCCAGTGAAGAGTCTCCCATCTATAATTCATCTGCTTAGACAAAAGGCTGATCTGCTTCATAAGCACTGGGGTGTCTCTGTGCCTTGCCTTAGGGGCTATAGCAACTCTAAGAGAATTAAAGTGGGGGGGGGGAGAATTAAAGGGATCTGAATGAGAGAGCACAAGCCTTTGTCAGGCACACCTGATTCCAATCCTGGTTCCTCTGCAGACTTACTAAGTGACCTTCCACCCAGTCCCAAGATGTTTGTTGAATTGTGCTCTATGCAAGGTGTGGTGGGAAGTATGGAAGAGGTGAAAGTCCATCTTCCCCACAGTTTAGGCACCTGAGTCACTACCTTTGGGTCCTTCTTCTGTGATGTGAGGCCCTGGGGAGATGAAGCGTGATGTGGCACAGCTCATCAAAGCTAGTCAGAACAAGTTGAATAAACACAAAAACCACAGTGAGCGCTCATGTCTTGTGATGTACGTGTAAAATGCATGCTGGAAATTAAAACTTAGTAGAAGGAGATGGTAAGGCTCCATAATGTTATTACATAAATGTTATTATGTTATAAATTATTACGTTGTGGATGTTATAAATAATGTTATTCTAAATGGTATTTATAATAGTTTTGATTCAATAAAATATATTGGTTACCTGTTCCTTTTTAAATATTGCTACTAGAACAATTAAAATTGTAATTGCTGTCAGACAGTGCCAAGCTAGAGAGCACAAGGCAATTAGTTATTAGCTCTAAAGAGAACCTGTTGGAGGTGCAGAGTGGCCTAACACATGTCCCACTTGGTGATGGTTGAGTGGGGCTGAAAACACAGAGCTGCAAAATCCTAATTTTTGTCCCCCTCATGGTGGTGTTTATACTAAGTGTCAAATGACACCAGAGCACGAGTGTTCTAGCCACTCTAGTTCGTACATAACTTGTGCATGGGTCTAGGGTGCGTGGTAATACTGGGGTCTCCAGGAAACAGCAGCAGAGGTATATTCACACTTTTCATGATGGCTGCTGTGGCTCCCTTCCTTGAAAGCACTGGAGAAGGGGAGGCTGAGAACAGGGTTAGGGGAGGGTGGAGATTGTTGTCAGATGGAAGTATCGTCTGTGGCTGTGTGATCTTGGCAAGTTATTTCCTCTCACTGAGTTGTACCCGCATCATGGACTCGTTGGGAGGATTGACGACACAAACGCATGCTCACCAGGTGGCCCAATGTGAATGCTTAATCGTTGGTGACTGTCACCACCGGTCTATTTTACACAAAGAAGCCTCCTCAGCTCTAGAACAACGTGTGGTGCATATTTGTTCAATCAATATTTGGTGAGTGAATGAAATCATTCATCATTCCATCAGGCAACGGCTGGTTATGAGCATTCCTAAGATTCTAGTCTTATCAGGCAGGGCCCGGCTTCTTGTCCTCTAGGCCAAGTCTCTGAGTGTGGGCATGAGGCCAGTATAAACAGCCCCAAACGCTGAGAACAGGCCATCTGATGACTGTGTTTTCTCTTGTTGTAGCGTATATCCTTCAATATTTATTCCACCCTCAGGCCATTGAATAGACGACCCAGCAATGTCCCTAATTCTTTATTTCTTGCATTACACCCAACTATGATGCACCCCTTCCTGCCATCCAAATTAGTAGTCTAACCCCTACTCCCATGCAGGGTCCTTTTGTAGCTAATCAAACCTCACTATATTCTACTAGCTCTTCATATTTCCTATAAGCCCAGCAGAGGCATCTTGGATTATTATATAATAACCTGGGCTCACTACTGCTGAGGCTATAACATCCCTTTTCACTCTGCAAATCCCCTCGGGTTTCTTTCAGCTTGCAAAGGGTAGGTAAAAGAACGGAAGGGGTTGCAGGAGGGTGTTTGGTGGGATAGGGCTGTTTGCAAAGAGTGATTATCCCACACTTATCAGCATTAAACTGGATTTGACAACTCCTAGCCTAGGATTTAAATGATCTAAATCCTTCTTCATTTGGCAGCCTGGTTTTGCCCGTTATTTATTGTGCTATCCAATTTATTTTCATCGGTGCACTTGGAGGCTTGGCCTTTGGTGTCTTCAAAGCCAAATGATTTACACAAATAATAAAAATATGGCGATTCTGGCAGTGGAAGCTGGAGCACATCCCCCCACTCCCTTTCCTCTTGTGTGGCTCAGTTCATCTCCTACACGTTAACCTCAGACCTTTGCATCTTCTCCTGGGGAAACACACTTTCAATCTTCCTCTGGCCCCAGTGAGGAAATGTCATTGGTATGGAGTGGGTTATATGGTGAGACCAGTGCCTGGATTCCAGACATGGATCTCAGCTCTTTGTATGGGAGGCACTATACAGACCCCTTCCATGTTATAGAATCTAGGATATCACACCAGCCCTTTGAGTACATATTGTTTTTTTTTTTTTGTCCTGTCTGACCTTTGAGGAAATTGAGATGCTGCAGCCCCATCTCATGGGGACAAACAGAGGAGAGGAGAGGAACCCAGAAGGGGGCTGAATATGACCAAGTAGGAGGAGGTATTGGTACCAAAGCTATAGCAGTTCAGATCTTGAGCTTTGCAATCAAACAAACCTGGTATGAATCCCAGTTATGAAAACTATTAGCAGAAGTAGCAAGTAGCCATTCTGTGCCTGTTTCCTCAGTTATGAAGTGGATATAGTAATGCATCAGTAATTATATAGACTGAACAGAGAGAGCATTTAACACCATCTGCAGAAACTGAATGGAAATGCTACTTCACCTATGTGATTCTCACACCAACGCTATGATATATATAAAGCATTTAAGACAGTGTCCAAGAGATTAGAGATTAGCACACGTGAGGCCCTTGCTTCTATCCCTAATACTGCAAGAAAAAAAAATAAAAAGAGCGGTGCATGGGTGTGCTCAGTAAATGTTAGCAATTTTAACTGACCTTGCTGTGTCTCTCACTGCTGCTTGCTTCTGCCACAGTCTCCACTCTGACCTCTGTTGTTAGTGTCACTAATCAATCTAACCTTCAGTATAGCTCAACCGCTATATTGCAAATACCTCGAAAGACAAGGGTCTGGCAGGCAGAACTCACCCACAGTAGTAATTAGAACATGTCCTCCTAAATCAATTCTCTCTTCTCTCCTCTCTCTCTCTCTCTCTCTCTCTCTCTCTCTCTCTCTCTCTCTCTTTCTCCCTCTCCCCCTCCATGTATATGTACACTGCCTCAAATGCACCTTTTTTTAAGTTGATGCCAATCTACATGTTCCTGCTGAAAGCCAAATGTCTATGGATAGTTCTTAGCCACTTAGAATGCATTCAGACTTCACTTACTTAGAATTAGAGACCTCGTTCATTTATTTAGAGTCAAGAATAATTCTACTAGGCCTATCTGTTCAGGAAACTAGAAAGAAGCACACACACCCCAGTTAGTTTCATATCATACAAAGCATTTTCTGTTAGCATCGGCAAGCCCATAAGTGCCATTGGTTGTGCAAGCTCGGTCCTGTTTTCACAATTCTGTAAATGCTCTCCCATGTTTTCACAGACGTGCATAGACTGCATTTCTTGGTTGTTGGGTTGGACATGAGTCACTAAATGGTGAGGACAGGGCCTCTGCTGCTTATATGTTCAGAGCAAGTGATGCAAAGATCTCCTGGGAGTCCAGAAGTCCATATCTGACCCAAATTCTCACTCATATTCTGGATCTAGAGCCAAGAGTAATGTTGCGCACATAAATTTTGAACGACTGTGTGTCAATAATTTATGAGTAACAAATGAAATTGTTTTCAGTGCAACTTTTCTTGGCTGAAGCTGCAACAGCATAAGACTGGGATCGGTCAGTTCAGCTGTGTTTTCTTAAGCAAGTTATCCACCATCATCAAGCCTGATGTTCCCAGCTATAAACTAGACTTGGACGGACACACAGCCTTGTAGTGCTTGTGGGTTGAACAGAGAATGCAGTCAAGGATGTATAGCTCAACTCCTGACCCCAAGTATTCCAGCAGTTGTTGGCTGTTAGTAGCTCTTTTCTCATTTGTTTTCGTATTCCAAAATTCTTTCCATTTTGGTGAGTTTTAGGGATGCCATATTTGTTGGTGGTTAGAGTATAAACACCATGATTTTATTAATGCTATTATAGTTCAGGGTAATATTTATAAGATTTGTCTTTGTTGTTTTGTATTCTCTTTTCCATTTGAGGAAGGCTGCCCTTTATTCTTGCTTTCAAGGCCAACGCCACTATGGAAATTCCAGATCCAGCCTCTTCTCTATTTCTGCCCCCCCCCCTCCTTTCCCATCTGCTGTCACTTGGTTTCCTCTGGCTTTGAAGAGAAAGGATCATTTCTGAGCATTCAGAGCCGAAGGCTGAGGCATTCTCCAGAATATTATCATTTAGCAATGCCTTGCTAATGCCTTGCAATAAGAAGGACCTTGCAGACACTTTTATGAGTGTGTGTATGCCAGAAATCCTCTTACTGTGTAAGTGGTCAAAGGGGCATTATTGAAATTCTTGATCCTCATAGTCACCCTATGCTGAGTGTTTTACCTCTGACCTCTTGCCATGACTGATAAGCAGAATTAATGAGTGATGGTTTCAGCTGCCTCTTTTTCTCTGGGGTAACAAATGAGTCAGCATCAGAGACTTTGCCAGGAGGTCTGAGTCATAAATATCCCTGCAAGCCATCAAGTATCTCCTGAAAGGGTTGTTTTCAAACAGCAAATGGGGAAAGAGTCCTTGGCCCTCACCTTCATCATCAAATCACTAGGAGATATTTATAGTTCTACCTTGGAGATAAAGAGTGGAAGCCAAAGCCAACTAACTATACAGATAGAGAAATTAGTTTGACCCCCATTGAGAAATGATAAACCTCTCATAAAGAAAAATCTAAAACATCTCGATGGATGTACACACTCTGCCCCCTGATTCTCATCCTTGTTTCATTGGTTTTGTTTGTTTTATTTTGTAAAGATTTACCTCACGCCAGGCATTGTGCTAACTCGTTTATCCTTTGGCCTTCATGCTTTTCTATGAAAAGATGGGGATATGTCTATATTGTCTTATAGAAGGAATCGAGTCTCCCAAAGGCCATCATCCAATAGGTGACACACTGTGCTTTGACACCAGGATCCATGTGACTTCAAACCTGAGTTCTTTGTCATTCAATTGAACTCTCTAGAGACTGAGGAAAAGTAGAGGAGAGACTCTAGAGATGACATCTGTCCTTCTCTGCCATCTAAGGTGCTAATCATTTCATAATAAATGCAGCACACTGTCGTTATGGGCTCTGGAAAAACTCATTTTCCCTTTCTGCCCAGAACTATAAGCAGAGCAGTCGGTACCTTCAGATCCCCCATACACCAATAAATACACATACACCATTGTCCTTTGTTCCTGAAGCTGCCGGGTTCTCACATTCCTACTGCTTTTGCAGACATTTTTGGGGCCAGTAACTGGTCATCGTTATATATTCCTGAGTCACTACTGTAATAATAAATAAAAAAGAAAGCAGACTTCACCAAAAGGTACTCAATTCACCTTTCTTTTTTATTTATTATTACAGCTACCACTCTCCATTTTTGTTTTCATCCTTTCTAGCTCCTTTGGAATACTCTCTGCTCTCAGGGGTATCTTCATGATATATATAGTATTTTCTTTATGGGAATATTAAAAACTACAATGAGTTCTGGGCTATCTAACAATGAGGAGAGTAGAAATGAGTCAATGAGTGTGTGGTGCGTGGCTCTGGCAGAGAGACATAGTCACTCACCCCAAGTTCCTCCCTCCAAGCTCCCACCTGGAGTACCCTCCCCCACTAGTAGCCACAAAGATCTCAATTTCTCATGAAAATGCAGAGTATCTCTGGCTACATGTTCAGGGCTGTTCCAGCTGCCATGACACCTCACTCTTTAATGACAGATGTATAGTCTTTCCAAATATTAGGGCCTTATGTTCTTTATACATCCAAGGCGAACTCTGACCTGGGATGGATAAGCAACATAATTGCTAAGCCCATTCTCTCCTCTGGCAGAAAAAATAAATAAATAATTTTTTTCTGCTTGATAAGTAATAATTCCTTTTACTGCTAAGTATAGGGAGAGGATTTCATTTTCAATTATTCCATCTTATAGGAGTCACACAATGTCATGAGTAACACTGAGCTAAGACTTTTGTCCCTTTCCTAATGCTGGCTCTCACGGGCAACACTCACTAAACCAAATCTCTCTTCTATGACCTGCCCTTCTTTAGTTGAGAAATCACTTCATCTAAAAATAGTTAACTATTTTATGATATTTAAAGATGCTTAATGCTGGAAACTGAGAAATAGGATTGTATCAAAGAAGCAAAATTAAAATGTGCAGTTTCAGTCAGGCATAAAAAGGTAAAGGGTGCATGGTGTTACACACAGGTGGATTCTAAAACAGTCAGACTCACAGAAACAGCAAGTTACATGGTGGTTGCCAGGGGCTGAGGGTGTGGCTGGTGTTTAAAAGCTATGGCATTTGAGCTAGACAGGAGGAAGAACTCCTAGTGATCAGTTGCATGGCCGGTGATTAGACAATGATAATGTATGGCTAGCTCAAAATTACCAAACAAATAACTTTTAAATGGTTTCACAACAACAACAACAAAAATAGTATGAGGTAACAGATGATGTTAATTAGCTTGACTTAATCTTTCCATAATGTAAACATACATGGAAACACCACATTGTACCCTGCAATTATAAACAACTATTATTTATCATTTAAAAATGAAAACTCAAATAGGAAAAATCATATCCCACAGTCTTACCCTTTAAATTTTAATGTGCTTCCTTCCTGGTCTTAAGAAATCATATCTAGGTTTAACACAGTTGAGAGGATCCAAAGTAGGAAATGAAAAAATACCCAGGAGCCAGCATACCGAGACCTTGTTCTAGCCACTGACTGCAGTCGAGGTGAACAGCATGGTGCTGCTGAATTTCAGCAAGCAAGTTTAGGAAATCCAAAAGAAAACCTTCCAGGATCTTCTCAAGACATTGGAGAATGCTGTTTTGTAAGAGAAGGCCACACTCAACCATTCACCTATGGAAATGTGAGCCCAAGGAGTCCTGCTTTAGTTGTGTACATCCTGGTTACAGGGATGCATAAACCCACCATTCACATAACCACTGAAGTGGTTTTCCTTTTGAAATCTAGAATCTTCTGTGGCTCTCTAGGCATCCTGATGATTGCCCGGCAGCATTTGTGAACATAGTGAAGTTTGGTAATTCACCCATCAAAGGAGACTACAGGAGATGCTTTGTGCAATTGTTTGCTTTTCTCAGACCCCAAGAGCATGAGATTCACAATGGTGTAGTTAAGATATTGACTCAAAGACCAGCCTGTGTGGATTTGAATCTTGGCTTTTCTACTGACTGAGCTTAGGATGTTAGGAACTGCCTAGAGCCTTCTTGAATCTGAATTTCTTTACATCAAATGCAAAAGTAATAACATTAATCCATGAATTTGTTAGGCAGATGAAAGAAGTCCATGCATGTATGATATGGAGAATGAATGAAAGCATTGTTAACATCTGAGGGAATGAGTTTGTACTCAACCCTGCCCTGCTTCCTGGTGATCCCAAAAAAACCCTTCCTAGACATAAACTTTCATAGATCAGCAATTCTACTCAATTCTTGTCCCCAGACGTCTAAAGTAATCATATTTAATGTAGATACTATATACTCACTGGTTGTCTCCAAATCAATGGTTTCCAACCTCCCTAATGCTGCGACCCTTTAATATAGTTCCTCATGCTGTAGTGACCCCCAACCATAAAATTATTATCGTTGCTACTTCATAACTATAATTTTGCTACTGTCATGAATTGTAATGTAAATATTCTATAAATAGAGGTTTGTCAAAGGGATTGTAATGCATGGATTGAGAACCATTGCTCCAAATGGCTAAGGTTCCTCTTTTCCGCCTGATTTTGATGCCTGGTGACTAGATTCCACACTGTGTGAGTGGATATGTGGTGGTGGAGAAAGTACTCTCCCCATGATGCCTGTTCCTCACCCCTCCTCCCATATACAGAATATTCCTTTCAACCCTTTGTTGCTTGCAGGACAAAAGCGGAGCAGGAGTTGGGGGTGAGAGAGAATTGAGGACCTTGACTGTTTCTAAGTGACTTAAAGGAGATTTCTGTGCCTGAGTTACCACTATCCCCCTCCCCGCCATGTACTATGCCAGACAGAAGGGTAAGCAGTGAACAGAACAGACATAGGCACTGCCTATTAGAGTCCAGTGGGGGAAGTGAACCAGTGGATGGGACATATTAGGGCAATACACTGGGGGGGGGGGGGGGGGCCGGAAACCAAGGGGAGTATTGTAGGTTTTCCCTTTTAACAAACAAAGAAGACAATCAGATTAAGAGAAAGCAAAATTCACCATATTAAAACATCAAGTAGGTGTGATATTGTTGCTTCAAAGACTTCTATGTTCAGTATGATCTGTACATATTGTGTTGATGGAGAACAGTATTAATACATCAAAAATCAAAGCATTTCCTGTAGCCTGTCTTGTGGTCAACTTCTACCACCTTCAACAGTTAGAGGAATTCAGGTCATTTTGTCCTGAGACAGGTTTTCTAACATAGTAAAAGATTGTATGCGTATCCTGGCTTCCAGGCCCTTGCGTGCATTTGCCTATGGCTGGTTGTTTTTTGTTTTGTTCTTGTTTTTTTCTGAACTATTTCATTTCTCCTTTGTAGTAGGATAGTGGCAGAAAGACAGTTTCTTCCTGCTGTGTTTTTCCTTTCCATTTTCCTGATAAAACTGTATCGCTGCAGAGGAAATCAAATCTAATCCTCAATATATTTAGCATGAAAGTAATAAGGAGCATTAATTCACCCCAGAAAGAGTGAAATGCAGTTGGGTACTCAAAGGAAGAGTCACCATGGAAACTGTTTTCTTGAGATTCTGAACTCTCCAGGCTCCAGGCATGGCTAAGTGAAGAAAGGAGGGTGAGTTGAAGAGAAGCAATATCTTGCCCTTTCTGTTGTCACTACAAATGCAGCAGAGGAATTGCCATGAATTATTGATTGTGTGCATAGAGGGGGATATGAATTAGAATTATTAAACTGTTGTCTTGTAAATGAGTGTGTCAGAACACAATGGAAATGCGTTCCTCGGTGTTCCTCTCTCCTACCCATCAAAATCCTGTTGAGCGATCAAAGAGCTATCCTAAGGTCAAAAGTTTGAAGGGAAGCGCCAGGAATTAGAGTAATGAAAGAATCACAGGAGTGACAGCTAAAGCAGAAAGCTGTCGGGACTCCCAGATACACTTGCCTTTGTGTACCATTTCACGATGATTACGGCTTCGGGATCTTTGCAGAGATATTAAATACGTAAAGGTCAAAGGCCAGCTCTTGCCTTGGGGACGGTGTTAATGGGATGTGCTGGAATTTCTCTAAGGAATGTCTAATAGAGGAGACTCATTCTGTTTGTGTGCACGTGTGTGTGCCGCTCACAGTGAGCCCACTCTTCCCGTCCTCTTCTTCTTACCTCCTGATCCATAGGTGTTTCTCTCTCACACCTCCCGTTTGTGTGTAATAGCTCTGACGATAAGGTCTAGTGTGTGTTCAGTGTTTCCTGGGAGTCGGTGGCTCTTCTCATGGTAGTTGAAAACCCGGGCTTTTGTTAGGGCGTGACTGTGTTTTCTTTATCCAAGTGAACAGGCAGGCAGATGTCAACTCAAAATATTTATGCTCCTGTTGACTTCTCACAATAGCCTATGAGAAAGTCCCCATTGTGTGAATGGGAACATTGAATTTTGGTGATGGAGATTCATTGTGCTGAGTCATAAAGTCAGGGAGTGCCAAAATCTGGGTTTGAAACCTCATTTGAATCCTAAGTGGCCAGTCCTTTTGGAGAACCACCATGTTTTTATTTTATAAGACAGAAAATCTGCCTTTTTAACCTGTATTCAAGCTCACAGCTGTTCAGGGGCTAGGAGTAAAGGTCATCCTTTAGTACAAACAGAGATATATACTAAGTACCTACCAATGTGCCCGGTCCCATACTAAATACAAGAATAGAAAATACGGTAGGTAGTTCCTGCCTTCCAGGAGCTTACCATCTTCAAGAAAAAGTGATGTGAATGAACCAGACAAGGGTCAAAGACTCAGAGAAGGGAGATAATGAGACTGGTGTGTTTGTTGTGATTGGGAGAGATTTGTCTTCAACCCTCAAGAGTAGAAGAGTTTCTGGAAGGTGAGGGTAAGAAGGAGAAGGTAAGGTTTGCAGCTTGATTTTAAGCACAGACATGAAAAGAAGTGAGAAGAGTTTAAAAAGAACAGGTCAGAAGAGTGAGGTTGACAAGCAGTGACAGACTTCCAACACCAAAGCAGGGCTCTTCAGATTTTATCAACCAGAGTGGGCTATCAGAGAGTCAGCTTGTTCGTGCTAAGATATGAATTACTTAGGGTAAAAACAGTATTTTTCAATGTCCATCCCAATGGTTTTTACAGATGTACACCCTGTCTCTATTACCCAGATTAAGTTTTGGGGTGCTTTCAGGACTTCATAAGATCTCAGGGTCCCTTCTGACTTAACCCCTTTTCCCCCAGGGCTCATCACTCATCACATCTGATTTCTGTGCAAGGGTTCAGAGGGTAGTGATGAAAATAAAAATAACAATGACAGCTTAAGAGGATGTAGTGTGAAGCATGAAGGTGAGAGATTTCTAACAGGGAGACCAGCCAAGAGCATACTGAGAGATTCACAATTTGTTCAGACCCCTATACTGTAGATGCAATGATTGCCAACATACTGTATCAACAAGAAAACCAACAGTTACTTTATAGTGTAGCATAGGAAGAAGTAAAGGTGTTTAAAATATACTTCCAATGAACACCTGACCAGAATAGGGAAATCAAGGAAGACTTCCTGAAAGATGCATATGGACTAGACAGACCAGGGGAGGGTTGGAGATTGGCTTGGCAGGGAGGGAGCAGGTAGAAAGGCCAAGAGAAGATAGAGGACCCATCCACCATGTTGAGGTAGTGGTTAGAGAGAAGTGGAAGGGAATAAGAGCCCTTTGAACAAAAGAAAAGAAATGTCCAGACTCGGTGAATTCTAAGAACTAGGTCAAAACAGATTTATTCAAGAGCGGCATGCAAGTTGACTGTCACAAAAGTCTGCACTTGTTGTCTATAAATTCTCAGAGGTTCCGGGTTACAAGCTTTTTATTATAGCCCGTGTTATGGGCAACCACCTGGTTGTCAGTCATCTCCCTTTGAACTTGAGCCAGAAAAACCAGTCGGGCAATGAGCTTCCCAACATCTTTCACCTACCGCTCAAGATGGAGCTGTTTTTCTTATGTTTTTCTCTGCACATTCTTCAGCTTCTCCACCACCACCACCCACCCCCTCTGTGTGTGTGTGTCTTTGGAATGGGGTGGGCAGTGCAGGTTATCCCCTCTTGCAATTCGTCTTACTTGTCCTGGTGCAGCTTTGAGCAAGCTGTTTGGTTCCCAGCCCTCCCTTCTGTCTCGTCTATCAGTAGGCAGCATGGAGAGACAGTGCCTTGTAGCCCTGAGCTCGGCCTCAGCCCTGCTGCCAGCAGCTAGTGACCTCCACTCCTTGATCCAGACTGTCAGCATCTGCGGCATCATTAAGAATAGCACTACTCGCTGGATTAGGAGTGAGTGCGAGTTAGAGCGCAATGCACTGATGGCCCTGGAATAGAGCCTAATGCGGTCTTCAGTGAGCCATATCCAGACAGGGACAGCCCCGAGGCAAGGAGCAAAGACTCTCAAGTTAGAAGGCAGGTGTTGCTGAAAACTAGCTGGATAACTGGGCAAGTCCATAAACTCCAGGTGCCTTGGCTCCTCTCTGTAAACTGGAGGCGACAAATGACATCTACCCTATGGGGAGGGGGTGAACAAATTAGTGCTTGTGCTTCATATGCGGTGTGTGTGTGTGTGTGTGTGTGTGTGTGTGTGTGTGTGTGTGTACGTGCATTTTTATTCTTTATTAGTACTATTGATATTAGTTATTATTTCACATCCTGCTCGGTCATATCTGTATGACTGAAAGAGAAGAGCCTGCCATCCTGCAGGGCTGTTGCCAAGAGCAGCTGATGAAGAGGTGCACGTGGACCAGTGCCAGGCACACAGTCGGCCCCCCCGATAAATGTTTGCTGAATGAATGAGAGCAAAGTGCTTCTCTCTAAATGTTTTCTGTAAATGTTTCATCCTAATGATCAGTGGGAGCTTCCATTCAGGAGGAAGTGCCAAAGAAGTTCACAGGGTGGCAGTCTGGGCTTGGACCTGGTGGATTCTGATTATGTTGAACAAAATAGATTCAGATGAGTCTATTTGTGCCATTGAAGCTGTGCCAATGAGCAGCAAAGTGTGCTTTCAAACTGGAGGAGTGCCAGGATCTAGATTTTCAGATCAAAGTGAATCCTACCTGTATCTAGCATATTTCTCTCTCTCTCTCTCTCTCTCTCTCTCTCTCTCTCTCTCTTTTGCTTGTTTGTTTGTTTGTTTGTTTGTTTTCCAAAAAAACCTCTGCAAAGACTTCTGGAAGTCTCAAAAATTCTGGCTCCAGATGTTTGAAAGACTTTTGCAGATAAGGTAATCAATCCATTTGGTGGCCAGATGCTGTCTGAAAATGTTCCTGCTACAGCACAGTGAGCTTCTAAATGCATTAGAAACATAAATTAATTAAATCTAATCAACAGTGGGCGATACAGAAGATTAAACAATGAAAAACAAATACATTTCCAACTGGGCCACATTACAGGGAGAGAAAAACAGTTCTACTTTGGAGATAAGGGAGAAGCAAGTTAACCCTTCATGTAGTGTTCTGAGCAACACTTCCTGAATCCCAGGGTCAGGATAAACTTGCTACTCTTCTCAAGTCAAGGCTCTGCTAGAGTTCCTTGGACTTTTGCGTTTCTCTGAGTACTGTCCTTGAGTGGTTTGGGGCTTCGTTCTGCATAAATGCTACGACAGTCTCTACTATATTCTGTTGTGAAGGGCTTCGAGAGAAAGACCCTGGGGTGGGCTGTGGCCCATGCCTAAGTAGCAGTGCTCATCATATCCTGTCAGATAGATGCGGGAATGGGGTAAAACACGCTGCTTTTCTCTGTGGTAAAGAAGTTACCCGAGTTCAGAGATCTTGCCTGTCAACACTGTCACGGCCTCTGGCTCATAGTAGGTGATCAGTGAATATCTTAAGATGTATGAATTGTGGATTGAACCCCTTTGTACAGAACTTCTGAACTTTACACACCTATATTAGTCCTCAGTGTAAGGGATCAAGGATGAGTTATTTCTTAGAGCACATCTTTTCTTCCAAGGATCCTCACCTTAGGGGCTGCTAATCTTTATGGTGTATTTTCAAGGGCTCAGCTCCCAATCATTATTGCATAACATGCTTCTCCTTTGCCCTCCACCCTCAGTCTAGATGGAATTGAAGACGATTCTAGGTGAGCTAAGACTGACTTTCTGGAGACAACATCTGCTCAGCCTTTGGCTGTGGTTTACTATTCCATTGTTCAACACTTCCACCAGCTGGTCCAGATGAATGGCCCAAGGCTGTGGGGACCAAGGTGGGTAGAGAGGCCAGTTTGCAAAGGATGCTGGGGAAGTCAGGCCCCTCAGATGTTGAATCAGAGTCAGATGTTCACAGAGATCAAGTAGTGTGAAAGATGAATGCAGATAGGTCAGGAAAGCCCAGATGGGGAAATAGGCATTGACAATATGATCACGTGCTGGGACTGCACTAGAGAATGAATGGTGGGAAGACCTGTAATTCAGGATCCAGGCTGTTTTTATATAGGGAGATGCTGCCTAGCTCTGGCCTGATAGAGCAGTGTGGGAATGATAGTTCAAGGTTGCCTGTTATTGTTTGTTGTTGTTGTTAAAGAAAACAGCAATCTAGCCAGCTGTGATGGTGTATGTCTATAAGCCCAATACTTGGTAGGGAAGTTGAACGTCAACTTGGGCTACAGAGCAAGTATCCAAGCAACCAGGGCTGGAGGGAGGAGGGGAGAAAGAAGAAAGAGGGAGAGAGATGATAATATCTGGAGTTTTACAAATGAAACTTTGACATTTTAAAGCATTCACAACCTGTTCAAAAATTTGGAGACTGTGTATGAGCTGGCACTGCGATGTTATTGAGTAAAACAATAAAATAACTCTGCTGATGAGATTTGGCCTACCCACTGCAACTGGGCTTGGTTCGGTAGTCCTACTATGTGGACTGTGAAGCCCGATGCTGCCTTTTCTGAGTCCCAGGAGAGTGATGCACTAGAAAAAATAGTAAAAGCATGACCACAGATACTGAGAATCTGTAACAGAGAATGTGTCCCTCTTCTCTCCTTACCTCACTCACCCATCAGATTCCACTAAAGGAGTACCACTATTACCCTTATTTTACATATTAAAAAATGAGGTTCTGAGACATCAAGCAACTTTTCTAAAGACATATCACTTGTAAATGATAGAGGTGAACCGTGTCTCTCTGACATCCAAAGCCATTCTGTTAACTATTCACTGTGAGCTCAGTGGTTCTCAACCTTCCTAATGCTGTGGACCTTTAATACAGTTCCTCGGGATGTAGTGACCCCAACCATAAAATTATTTCATTGCTAGTTCATAACTGTAATTTTGTTACTATTATGAATCATAATGTAAGTATCTGATATGCAGGATAGCTGATATGTAATCTCCCTGTGGGGGTCGCAACCCACAGGTTAAGAACTGCTGCTCTAGGTAGTGTTCTTCTGATATGAGTGTTAATGTGTGTCTGGCTTTACTCCAAGTGCTTTGTATGTATTTACACACACACACACACACACAATAATAATAATAATAATAATAATAATATTCCCACCATTTTATAGAATATCTCGCAAGTAGAAGCTGAAGGTGTCATTTACACTGGGTATGGTTGACACCTCTGGGTAGTTGCCCTTTCTGCCATTATTGACTCACTGACAGCTATCATTCAGCCAGCCTTCACTGTATCGTTCTGCTAACTCCAGACACACAGAGCAAAGACCAACAGGCTTTCAAAGCTGGCTCCTCCACTAATAAACTGTCTAACCCAGAAATCCCCTCTCAGGCATCCAGCAAGCCAATCAGATGTGTTTGATTGAAGCAGCGTACTGGGTCAGACTTTTGGGCATAGAAAGATCTTCCCACGCAGCCTCGGGTGTTCTAATGTCTTTCTTCCTGAAGAGCCAAAGAGTATAGACTGTGTCAGACAAGGGCTAGACTGAAGTATCACAAGAATGTACATTTCATAATGTGTATATGTTGTTATATGTTTGTGTGTGCATGTGTGCGTGCGTGCATGTGTGTGTGTGTGTGTGTGTGTGTGTGTGTGTGTGTGTGTGTGTATGTATACAGGATTAGAGGACATGAACCCAAATCACTGGTCACAAGTATCACTGAGATTAATGAGTCTCCCAAGAATCCATCCAGTGAACACTGACTTCATCTCTGCCGCTCGTGAAACACTGTGCCAGTCACAAGCCAGCTATGACATTTTCTCTGGTTGACTGTACAGTCTGTAGGGGACACAGGAACAACACCAAAACAAATGTAACCCCACCATGGATCTCAGTATTTCATGGGGAAAGCATGGGGACCCCGAGAAGAGAAATGTAGAGAGTCTTTGAAAGGTGCTGTCAGAAATGGCTGCCCTCACAGGAGGTGCCATTTAAGCAGAAACTTTCAAAACTGAAGAGATGGTAGCCAAGGGAGAGTGGGGAGGCCTTTAGGCAGGAGAGCAGTAGGTTTGGACACCCCAAAGTGGAGGGAGGTGAGGTATTTTTATGAGGTCCTACAAATAAGTGCAGGACCGGACTAAAGGGAGAAGAGGTGTCAGGAAGCCATGTAATTCCACAAAGTTTTCTCACCATTAAATGACCAAAGCGTTATGTTAGCCCAGGACTTCCTCCGAATGGT
This sequence comes from Peromyscus attwateri, assembly GCA_902168425.1. Lineage (NCBI taxonomy): Eukaryota > Metazoa > Chordata > Mammalia > Rodentia > Cricetidae > Peromyscus > Peromyscus attwateri. Next base: position 28,153 of record CABHPP010146501.1, on the reverse strand, counting down.
GTCTAGTACGTTTAATGTTGGTTTCCATTCTGTTGAAGAAGCAAGAGGCATACTTGAGATCCTAGCCAGCCTTGAATAACCTTAGCAGTTAATGCTTTGGTTCCTTCTGTTGCCAGATAAGACACTGGACTTTATTTCTTCCCAAAAACTTTCAGACCATAATCAACAACACATCACAGTTGCACCTAAGAAATTACTCTAGACCATGTTGGGAAGGAAGGGATTTTGCTGTCACATTTCTTAGCAATCAGATATTCTGAGCCCTTTGGCTTCCCATACTCTCCAAAGGCAAAGATTTAGGCTGGAGGAATCCATAGATGAAAAATTCCCTAAAAGCAGGTAACTTGGGGAGGAAAAAATGGAAACTTGATCTGATTTCCATTCCTTTCCCATCTGCTGTGCTTGGGATACTGCTTCTGAAAAAGGGCTGCTTAGTTTCTCAAGAACCGGCTTTATTTTAGAAGTATCCCAAGCAGCCATGAACCATTGGAAATAACAAACTCCAGACGAGTTAGCTGGTGTGTGCGTTATACAGACCAACACTTGTCCCCATGAGCATCCTACATTGCCAGCCGTGGACCAGCTGTGTCTTGTTTGCTACACACAATGTAAGAGCCTAAGTACTAAGAGAGAGGCTAGGGAGATGTCAAAGGAACAGATACGATTCTGTCTTCAGGGAACTCATAACCGAGTCAGGGAGATAACATACACCTTTCATATACTCAACATACACCCTTCATATA
>CABHPP010146501.1:0-27400 GCA_902168425.1 Peromyscus attwateri | reverse complement strand
ATACTCAACATACACCCTTCATATACTCAACATACACCCTTCATATACTCAACATATGTCCTTCATATACTCAACATATACCCTTCATACACTCAAGCCATCTGTAGGTGTTTGCACCGTAACTCAAATTAAATGAGTCCTACTCAATAAGAGTATGCTCACTTGGTTAGTGAAGTTTTAAATGGAAACTTATCTTGCTTTATTTCTAAAAAAATACTAATTCTGAAATCTTGGGGAAATGAAATAGAGTGGGAGTTGGTCAGTCAAGAGCATGACTGTCTAGAGAGAGTGAAGGATTAAACATGGCTGAAATATCAGGTGTGTGACAAAGATAACGTTAGACTGAGCCCAGTAGACATACCCTGGCACCCTAATAAGTAAAACCTACAGCTCTGGGTGATGGGCTAAAAAGGGATTTTTCTAATAATACATACCTACATACACACACACACACACACACACACACACACACACACACATTGTGAATAAGAAAGTAGATTTTTGGAGGCCCTGTGAATAAAAGCACCTGCCACTCAGCCTGACAACCAGGGTTTGATCTCTGTGCCCACATAGTGAAAGGAGAGAACTGACTCCAGCAAGTTGTCCTCAGGCCTCCATCGTGTGCCACACATCTGTGCACACACACACACACACACACACACACACACACACACACATGCACACGCACACAAGCACATGCATGCATGCACAAACACAGAATATAAATATGTAATTTAGGGGGGAACTACAATGGGGTTCAAATCTCAACTCCCCTATGTAGCACGAATTGTTAGAAGGTCTTGTTAATAAAAACAAACCTGGAGCCAGGTATTGGGGTGAACGTTGAAAGATCAGAGAAGCAGAACAAGCCACAGCTACCTCACCTTGCCAGTTCCTCAGCTGATCCTGTTTCCTCAGGCTGGAAGCCTCTGTGTCCTCATATCCAAATGGATCTCAGATGAACTGTTGCTCAAAAGCCTAAAAGCTTAACCAGGCGCTAGTTCCTGGTCCTCATGCCTTATATACCTTTCTGCTCTCTGCCATCACTTCCTGGGATTAAAGGCATGAGTCACCATGCCTGGCTGTTTCCAGTGCGGCTTTGAACTCACAGAGATCCGGATGGATCTCTGCCTTCAGAATGCTAGGATTAAAGGTGTGTGTGTGCCACCATTTTCTGGCCTCTATGTCTATCTAGTGGCTGCTCTGATCTCTGACCCCAAATAAGTTTATTAGGGTGCACAATATTTTGGGGAACACAATATCACCACACCGCTAACCATTAATCTTCCAAACTGGGGCAAGTCATTTGAACACCACCCCCCACCCTCCACTCCTAAGGTGAAAGAATTGGAGTGCTAATTAAATGACATAATGTAAAACCCAAATCACAGCCTCTGGCCAGAGGAGAACACATTCATTGGGTGAGCATGGAAACAGACCTGGGAGAAGAGGTACACACAGGGGGTCTAGTCCTATGCCTGGGATATAGTAAAGCAATTCAGTAAGTGACATTTTCAGAGAGCAACTCTGCCTTTTGAATCTGTGGTAGTAGCATCTCCCTAAGAATGAAAGCACTTAACACTAAGTCAGTAGCTCATTCATTTCAGTTGAGTCTTCTTCATGACAATCCCAATCCTTTCCCTGTACTCATCGCACAGCAAGGAATGTGCAGCCAAAGTTTCCACTAAAGACTGACTTCCTGGAAGACACATGCACAAATTGCTTGGACTGTTCCTGGCACCGTCACCCTGGTCTGGCCATTGGTAAATGTCTATAAATCAAGGATGAGCATGCAAGGGATTCTTTCCACCTCTGACAGACGTGTTTCCGTGAGATAGGACCAGTGGTGAAAGCCGCTCAGCAAAGACCATGAGCAGGTCACACTGACCCTGCGGATGCACTCTGGTGGTAATTGCACGTCACTTCAAAGTGGTACAGGTGAGCATCCATCTGTTTGGTAGGCAGCCTGGCAGCTACGAGAACAAAGCCCTCTCTGCGCCTGGCTTCAAAAGAAAAAGAAGAAGGTGGGGAGAGGAGGGAAGGGGGGGAGAGACAAAAGAAAAACAACGGGGTTTGATTTCCTCACAGCTGCCACAAGGAGCTCTGCAAGGCCGAAGTATGGGAGAAACTTAGTACTCTCTGGCCACCTTCTACTTCAGGCCTAAGTGCAGGGAAATAGATATGTTGTAAAATACACAATTTTAAATAATTTTCAGATGCGGAGTTTGGGGACATTAAGTACAGTGCTAAATGTCTTGAGAGCCATGTTAAATCCTATGTGTAGATCGGGTTTCAACAACTCTTTCGTTACTGTCTTTTGGCATTGGGCAGGAAAGGAGCCTGTACAGCTGTCCCTTTAAGTGTTAGTGGCGACAAGTCCTGGTTACAGGTTTGTCCCCCCCGATAGGTTCTGTGTTCATTTAGCAGTTCCACCCTGTTTCCTCCTCACCATTTTTTTTTCTCAACTGTTGCAACTTTCTCATTGGCGTGTAAGCAATGCTATTACTTCTGCAGTATTATGAAACTCCACCCCGATCGCTCCACTTCCTTTACCATCCTCCCCTCCTTCCTCTCTACCCTTCTCCTTTCTCTGCAGCCCTCGGGATTAAACCCAGGACCTCACAATGCTAGACAAGCACTCAGTTATACATGACTATGTATGTACACATGCCTAATGCGTGCGCGCACGCGCACGCGCACGCACACGCACGCACACACACACACACACACACACACACACACTTATTTCTTTGTCATTCTGTATAGCACAACTCTGAAATATTTACTTACAATTGTCATCTCAAATTTCTCTCCTTCTGTTCTCTTTTAAGTACGCTCCCACAGGTCCACAGAAATTGTACTTGTCAAAGTTCAATGTGACCTTTACAGTATTACTGCAAAGGTGTATTCTAGCCTTTCCCCTTGCCTATCGGCATTATTGGACAGTATGACCCACTTCACATTTCACTTGTCATCCGGGATGCCAAGCTTTCCACCAACTTTTTTTTTTAATGTTTATTTTTATTTTAAGTGTATGGGTGTTTGCCTGGGTGTATGTATGTACACTACATAGGCCAGAAGAGGGCATCAGAACCCCTGGACCTGGAGTTAAAGATGGTTGTAAGCCACTATACGGGTGCCAGGAGCTAAACTCAGGTCCTCTGCAAGGGCAGCCATGCCCTTAACTGCTGAGACATCCTTCCAGCCCCTTTTCTCATCTTTTTTAGAGATGAACGCCCCAAGGTTCTATTCTTTTCTCTTAATAAGCACCCTCCTTGAGCTCTCATACCATCTTGTGCCTTTAAATACCATCTGAATGCTAATAATCTCCAAAGCCCTGAACTCCAGACCCTATTTCCAGCAGCCCACTCACCAGCTCTATTTAGAAACTCTCACATTTCCTTTGCATGAAACTGAACATCTGCTCGTCCCTGCAAAAAGCCTGCTTCACTCACAAAATTCAGATCTCCAGTATGACAACTCCAAGGGCGAAGACCTTGAAATCACTCATTATCACCTCCACCAAATTCCAACTGGTTGCCCTCAGCGTGCATGCAGAATCTGGCTTCTTTCTGCCTCTACAGCAGCTGCCTTGACCAGACTGCCTCCATCTTTCTCCTGATGCATTACCTCATGCATTCCCTATGGCAAGCCCTTCATACATGGCCTCACATCCCCAAACTGATTATCATAAAAACCTACTGTTACTCTATTGACAATTCCCCAGCAACCTTCCATTTGGCTTTATAGTAAAATGTATGTTACAAAATTTAGAGTTTTATTAATTTTTATTAAAATATGATTATATCATTCCCCCATTTCTTTCCTTTCCTCCAACCCCTTCCATGTCCCATCCCTTGAACTCTCCCCATTCCCTTTCACTTCCTCCAAATTGATGGCCTCTTTTTCATTGTAATTGTTACATACACACATTATATATCCACGCACAAACATATAAATATAACTTGCTGTGTCCATTTGGTGTTGCCTGTGTGTATATAACAGGGCTGGCCACTTGATATTAGGTAACCATTCGGGGGCTCATCCCTGGGAAATACTAACTTTCCCACCCTCGGTGGTCATTAGTTGCCTGTAGTTCTTTGTCTACAGGTGGGACCCCACTAAAATTTACTGTTTCAACCATTTTTAAATGTGCAGTGGTGACATCCAAGTATATTGGGTTGCTGTGCCCATTTCACTCAGTCTAAGCCAAAGTGCTTGCTGTGGTGTGCAAGAACTTGGCATGATCCGACCCCTCAATGTCCTGCCTTCCTTTTCTCCTTCTTTGCCCTGCTCTGGTTACCCATGACATATGCATGCTCCTTCTGAGGATCTCTCCCTGGCTCCTCGGTCTGGGAACCCCTTGCCTACTTCAGGCTGCCCCTTGAGGCCAGTCACTGACACCCTATTTGAGTTACCCTCTAGACTGGCACTGTTCATCTCCCTGCTCAGTTCTGTTTGATCCTCACAGAACACAATATAAAATGTTACTTGTTCTGTCTACTAGCTGCTGTCTTTTCCCCACAAGTAGAACATGAGCTCCACATGGACTGGTTTGGGTTTTTTTTTATTTTGTTTTGTTTTGTTAATTTATTAACTGACTTATTATCTGAAAGAGTGCTTGACACAGTTGGTGTATTTAAAAATCTGTTAGATGGATGGACAGAGTAGTGAATGAATCTGTTACCATTGATTCTTTCTTGACTTTTCTGTTTAATGGTTTTCACCATTATATAAACCATATGAGTTGCATTTGACTTCCTGGAAAGTGAAATTTAATGTGTTTCCAAAGTTTCCAGTTGTCAATGGAGATAGAAAAGCAAGAGGTGCAGCAGTGTCTTTCCTTGTGAATATTTATTAAAGGTTGGGTCCCACTGGTGATGAAATTGGCTCTATTCATTCTATCTTCCTGTTTACCCTGTGTATCTGGTCTTGCTTTTTAAGGTTGGAAAAGGTTATCTGAAGTAGAATAATATTTTATCATAGTCTTCAAAACTCTTCAACTTCTGGTTAGAAACAGAGACAATAAAATTCAAGTGATTTGTCAAAATGTTGTTGGCATACTTGGTTCTAATATTTACTATTGAAAAACCACCTTACCATAATAGCATATGTATTAGCAGCCACAGCACCTTTATGTTGCCCTAGAAACCATGTTTCAGGGAGGAAACCCCAACTCATTTCTTACTGTTTTCATTCATTTCCTTTTTTATTAAGAAAATTTCTATTCATTTTACATACCAACCACAGATTCCCCTGTCCTCCCTCCTCCCACCCTCAGTCTTCCTCCCATCCCAGCCCCCATTCCCACCTCCTCCAAGGTAAGGCCTCCTGTGAGGAGTCATTTCATTCATTTCTTTAGAAGCATACAGAATTTAAGAAGGAATGTACTGGACCTAATGGTCAATTGCCTTTTCTGTGTACATTAGAAATTTCTTAAATGCAAGGATGGAGCAGAGATGTGTCACTTCAAGCTGCAACAGAGACTTCTCATTGCTTTTTAAGTGAAAACTGGGATTCATAGTCTATGGTCCAAAATCCTCTATTGCTAGCGTCTTTGAATAACCTCTCCCCCTACAGTTTGTGTGTGTGTGTGTGTGAGAGAGAGAGAGAGAGAGAGAGAGAGAGAGAGAGAGAGAATGAGTGAATGAATGAATGAATGTGGGAGCCAGAGGTCAACATTAGTTGTCTTTCTCAGTCCCTCTTTGCCTTACATTTTGAGGCAGGATCTCTCACTGAACCTGGAGCTCACCTATTGACTAGAAGAGCTGGACAGCAAGCTCTGGAGATCCACCTGCCTCTGCTTCCAACCCCCACCCTAGCATTGAGGTTGAAGGAGATTTTACATGTGCGCTGGGGATCCATACTAAGGCCCTCACATTTGTGTGACAAGCACTTCACCAATAAGCCATCTCCACAGCCTCTCTTCAATGATTTTTTTCCCTATGTCTCAATCTACAATGACTCCTCAGTGCTCTAAACTGAATACACTCAAGCTCAAGGACCACTTGTGTTTGGGGGGAAATTTTCAGTGTATCCCCATAACTATAGCTCCGTAACACGTAAGTAAGTCATTAAAGAGAGTCCTTTCTTATCACAGCCATGGGCTCAGAATACACTGCCTGTCTTATCATCATCTGCCTGTCTTTTCTCAAAGGCCACTCTGCCTTGATCTCTTTTCTTCCCTGTGTGTTTTTCCTGCTTGTGGCTCAAGGGATCTGGATCTATCTATCTGGTTCTATAGTTGTCATTCATTGTTCTAAATAAGACCTCCCTTGGCCCCACAGACCTGAAAATTTCCCTGAGCATCCACCCAGTGTTGTTTTGTTACTATGCTTAGAACTTTTTTGTTCTCTATGGGATGGTCTACTTTGGCATTGGCTCACCCTCGGCAATCCACCAAAGAACAAGACATGGAGGGACATCTGTCCTGTGCACTGCGGGTTTCTTGAGGGGTTTATAATTTAGTGCATGAGAGAGGCATTCAGATGATCCTAATACCACTGTAATAAGTGCTAATGACACGAGATGATAACTTATGAAGGGGAAGTAAGAGGAGCAATGAGGCTGCAAATTAAACGGAACTGGCCTGGCCTTGGGAGAAGTCACACGATGTTTCCCTGGAAAAGTGATATTTGAGCCAACTCACAGATAGGGGAGTTTTAGCTTCCATGAAATGGACATCTTGTCTTACTGACTTCAGAGCATCTGGCACAGCACAATTTCTGACTAAAGATGTGCCAAGCAAATGCCATAATAAGTGTGTTTGGGTGGCACAGTGCCTAGCTAGGCGCTACCTACCATCCTTTGTCCTTTTGGACTTGAAGTGCCAGCAACAAAGAGGGTCAGCTACAGATGCCCTGCATTGTTCAGATAATAGATCTGAAAGATTGGCAGGGTTTGCATCACCTGAGTAGTTAATTATTCCCCTGTGTTTTGGAAGAGTGGGTGACAGATGGAAGACACCTTGACAGCAGATTCCACTGTTCCCCACACAGGCTCTCAGGCAAGTCCGGACAGCTATCACTTTCCCAGTGCGTTTTTCTGCACTTAGAGACTTGTCACTGTGAAGACACCTCTACCCCATGGGGAAGTATCATTCCATCTGTAGAGAAGCTCTGTCTTCGGTCAGCCCACACATGCCTGTGTTGTCTCGCTACAGTTCATGCTGGAGATCTGGCCATCCTGGGGAAGCCGTGTGCCTTTTAATGGGAACAGCATGGTGCTCATGACTCACCTGCCTCCTACCATCTGGATTTGCACAGCTCAGCAAGCATGGAGAGCCTCCCTGCCTATGAGCAGAGAGAGTAAAACTCCTGAGGAGGGCGTGGCTGGGTCCCTTTGAAGGCATAATTTTATAATGGACACCATGTATAAATTGGAGTGGGCATTCTCTCACAGCACCTTGCTTTCATATTTGCATGGCTGAAAAATATTACACCATCTCCACAGCAGGGAAAAGAGGAAACAAATCACACAGTATTGCTAATTAACCAAGTGGAACGGAAAACCGGTTGTGTAGGAGAGTGAAATGAATGTGTGCACATGACAGCCAGAGGAAGGAGGTTTGGGGGCAAGGAGCCATGTTTTTCCAATTCAATCTGCATTAATAATCTGGCCCTGTGCAAAGTACTGAGGAAGACACAGACAGAACAGCATGCTTAGCGACATGCTTTTAGGGCTAAGGTGTCGTAAAGCCCAAGATTTAATCTTCAGCTCTGCAAAAAGAAACAAACAAGAATACTTCTAAATGCAAATAGCAGGGAAGTCATTCTAACAGTGACTTAAGCCATAGATAGTGTCAAGTGTTTCACAAGTTCAAACATAGCTGTCCTGAGGAAGGTTTTAGCTACTCACTTGTCATTAATAGTACTGTCCATGCATCTCCAGCTGTCACATGCAGGCTCTTAGCATCTTAAAGTCCTCCCCTGTTACCCCATATCCCATAATATATGCCACCCACATATCATGAACACATATAATCACAGACAGACATAACACATATATCACAAGAACACACAGATAAGACACAAGAATAAGACCTTCCCCCAGGGAGCTGGAGAGATGGCTTAGCAGTTAAGGGTGCGGACTGCTCTGGAAGACCAAAGTTTAGCCCCCAGCACACCTGTTGGACAACTCCCAGCCACCTAGAACTCTAGCTCCAAGGGAATCTGATGCCTCTGGCTTCTACGGGCACCTGAACTCACATGCACATACCCACAGACACACACACACACACACACACACACACACACACACACACACACACGAGATTAAAAATAATAAAAGTGAATTTAGAAAAATAAACTTCCCTGGGGATCTTCAGTTTCAGTCCTACCCTGTGAACACTTCTCTTTAGCTCAATGGTCAGGTCTTGGTCACCTGACTACAAACAAGAATAAGCAATATCCAGACTTTTCAGCCTCTATAGTTGGACCATAGAAGGTAGGCAAGGAAGAAGCACTGAGTAGGAGCAACCTAGCAAGAATCTCTACATTTCACACTGTCTGCCATTATTGAGTTTGGAGGGCAAGAGCAGACTGTCAGTTCATGCTGCTCATTGCACTACTGTGCACATTACTAAGGACACAATTGTGATATGATGCTTAGGAATGAAACTACTGGACACTGCTGCTTATGGTTTCCTGTGAGAGAAAGGCTAGCATTAGGTTGAAGTTAAAACCAGTGTGGGCACAGTTCATGATACTTCCATTAAAGAAAAGGGATTCTGTTTCCCCAGACACTGTTCATGTAACAGAAATCAAGCCTGGGTTAGACAGGAATTGTAAAGCAGAGACTGCAAGAATGTAGCTTGTAGCTTGCCCCTTGTTGGACCATAATGCACTATTTCAGTTACCAAAGCTTACTCAAGAAAACCTGACCTGAAAACATGAGTGCTGGTTTAAGATTGAGAACCAAGACTGGGAAAGGAGACCACAATCTCACAGAGACAGGAGTAATTGATTCCCATGGAAAGTCCTAGAACTTCCCATTTGTTTAATGACCCACAAGGCCATGACCAGTCTAACTAGAGAGCTCTATGAGGGGATAGCAAGGGTGCACATGTCCATTTTCCTGATGCCCCCATGGCCAATGAGTCAAGACACCTCACCTATCACTCCTCCTTTTTTTCTATAGAAACCTAGCAACTGCCACCATTTCACCACTGTGATATGCTGTGAGGTGCATTTTCCAGCCTTCCCAACATCCGTGTCCAAAGCAAAGATACAAAAACAGTCCAGAGCAGACTTGATCACCAGGAGGACAGCCCAGGCTTGTGTGGGCAGGGCTGGATGGGCAATAGGGCAGGTGGCTCCCTATCCCTGGAATGTGTTTTAGATAAAAGATAAGGCTTGACTACATTACCCATTCATTTCCATCCCCATGATTGATATTCAGAGGCAGTAGCAGTGACGTGGTCAGTCCAATGACTCCACCAGTGGACTCTGGGACTCTCTGAGTCTAAGCTGTATTGTCCTTTGATCAAAATGCCACTCCAGTCCATATGTCACCCAATCACACACGCACCTCTTTCGACCAGGTGGTCTCTCCTGATTCCAGCCAGGTTTGACACTGTGGGAGACTAGGTCATACTCTCAGGGCTCCCTCTGTTTCCCTCAACCTCCCATCTTGTGAATACAACTGCCAAGTCAATATCCATTGTTCAGGTAAATGGAGACTTGCTGTAGTAAATTACTAGTGTGAAACTTTTGTGAGATGCCCAGATTGATTTTTAAAAGAAAAAAGTCAGTCTTCATGGGGCCAATTGAGCTAGAAACAGGGTTAGCAGGCCACCGGGTTGTGGAAATTAAATCAGCACAAATAGATGGGGAGCACGACCAATCTCATACCACACTGGGTTTCCTTTAGAAACCACATTTGACCCCAGTCACTGTTTGGGGCTTTGTTTCTCAGTTACTGTGCACCTTATCACCACCCATATAGAAATCACATATAGAGTCTTGAAAAACCAAAAAAAAAAAAAAAAATTAGAAAATACTTCAGGTTTTAGTTTTTTACTCAGCAGTACAATTAGATTGAAATGAAATATAATGCAATATTGAGTCATCTTATAAACTTATCTATGGTGAAAGTCATATGGCCTGGGAAGGACTGATTTCTGTCAATCATGATTTGAGATGAGGTTGCTGTTGCTAACTAAATTTGCTAGCTTACAGCTGGGCCTAGTTCCCATTCTTTCTGGGCTCACAGAAGTTCCCCTGTCTTGAGTAGCATAGGTCTATTCTGTTAACAGCATGTTTCAAACACAAGAGAATGGGCATCTGTAGTCCTGGTATTTTGAAATCGGAATGTGAAGGTGATTCATGAGTTGTGTATCAATTATTAAGCACTCATAGATGGAGATAAATAGAGATGGATGGGACAGTGAAGTCTTCCAGCTATACGGTGATAAATGAGTCAGTAAACAGGAAGGTTCAAAACAGATATCAACTGAACCGCAGCAACCTCCTATACCTACCAGCTTGGCTGATCAGATTCAAACTTTAAAGTCTTTGTAAGAGGACAGAGGAATTGCATGCTCCTGCCATTCAAGTCACCCTTTCTCTTGCAAGCTTCTCAAGGAAGACAGAGCCCTGAACAATGGGGGCAATTACAAAACAAATGAGACATGTTTTATGGTCTAGGGCAATACCTTTTATTCCATAATGAAAGGTTCTAGTGGTGCTGGCTGGGGTCATGTGATCTGAACTTGACTCCTGCCCTATTTTCAGCTATTTAGATTTTAAAGAAAGACATTTCAGGGTCTGGGTAGAACCATGTACTTCCAAGTAGCTTTTGCTTGGCTGAGAGTGGCCCTTTCTTGACAGATGAGCCAGGGCTCACGTTCGAAGAGCTACTTAACCATATTGATACCTAGCTTCACTCAAAGGAAAGAGCTCGTCTTGAGCTCTCAGAGGAAAGGGTCTGCAGCCCACCATCCAGAGTTCTGTGTGTTAACATTGCTGCCCAAGGCAAGGGGCATGAACTGCCCAGAAGCAGAACTTTAACTCAGCCCCCATGAGCCAGGCATGGCGGCACACACCAGTAATCCCAGCACTCCAGAGGCTGAGGCAGAAAGATCACAAGTTTGAGGCCAGCCTAACCCACATGGCAAGTTCAAGGCAAGCCTGAACTACATATTGAAGCCTGTCTCAGACAAAATGAAACAGAACAAAATAAAACAAAAAAACAAAGAAGATGAAGTTGGCACTGTTTGTTCCAGGCCAGGTCTCCCCACCACCTTGTCATTGTGTCATTGTTCACATGTACTCTGTCTCTCCTCTCTCTCTCTCTCTCTCTCTCTCTCTCTCTCTCTCTCTCTCTCTCTCTCTCTGTGTGTGTGTGTGTGTGTGTGTGTGTGTGTGTGTGTGTGTGTTTGAACAGTTTGAGAGTCATGATTCATTACTTAGTACTTGACAGAAGCCCGAAAGTGAAAAGAGACAGCTGAGCCCACCTTATGTTCTAGGCAGGTCAGGAAGCTATTTCTGTCCTCCCTGAAAGGCCAGAAGCTGCAGAGACGTCAGCAGCACACACTAACACTCAGTATGTCTCTGAGAGGGCATTCTAAGGCAACTGCAGACAGTTAACAGCGAGCTGACTTCTGTCCTCCAAGCAAAGAGTAAGTTGTTCAAGATACAGGAGCTATAAGGAAGACAAGGGACTAGATGCTTCGTGCGAAGTGGCAAGTTCTCCAGCCATGCTGGGCTCTGCAGCGCCTTAGTTCGTGGGTGTCTGTTATATGAATTGGCCTTCCAAGCTTATATCAAGGGCTTAGCCATCACACAGCTTATTCCGTGCTTCATTTCCTGAGAAAATGGAATTGATTTCCAGTTTAGATCAATAAGGAATGAGGTTGACTTATCTAAGTGAAGATGGTTATGAGCCAGAAATCATAGACGCTTGACCCGCAAACCATATGCAACACATAGACAAGATTTGTGTGTGGAGGGGATATGCCTGTGTGAGCATGGTGTTTGTGTAAGTGTGTGAAACACACCCCCATACATCAGAGATTGTCATTCGATGGCTTCTTCTATCTCTCTCTACCTTTTTAAATATATATTAAGATTATTGTTTGACAATTCCATACATGTGTGTAATGGATTTCCATCATACACACCATACATTACTCTTGCTTACTCCCCCCCACTCCTACTGAACCCCTCTCCTTCCTTATTTCTTGAGACATTGTCTCTCTCTGAACCTGGTGCTCACCAACTGGCTAGACTAGCTGACCAGTGAGGTCCCACAATCTTCCTGTCTCTCCTGCCTAGCACTGGGATTGGAGAAGGGCACTGCCACCCTCTGCTTTTGTTTGGCTGCTGGGAACCAAAGTTCAGGTCCTCACACTTGCACAATAAGTGCTTTACCCACCGGGCTTTCCCCTCAGCCTACAGACAAGATTTTCCTTAATAGCCCTGAGCTTGGTGGCACACACCTGCAATCCCAGATCTCAGGAAGAGGAAGCATGAAGATGTCCAGTTGGAGACTAGCCTGGATATATAGCTGATGTCAAGTCAAACCTGTACTACCCAGAGAGGCCTTGTCTCACAACAGAAAAAAAAATTTGTTTTTATTGTCATATGTTGAAAAGAAAATATATCGTCAGTATATAGAATTTGAGATGTTTATGTTAAGACATAGATGTCTGGGTGCTCATTCCTCCAAGACTGACAGCATGTACCTTGTTACACTTGTTCCTTAAAAGAGACTACTTTGTCCGTGTTCCTTGCCCAGTAGAGTTTGAACTGACTCCTAATAGAGCCAAAATAAAACTTACACCTTACTCTCTCTACTTCTGCACAAAGAGTGAGAATTAAGAATATTTTCAGATAAGGAAAAGACACTGTATGTCAGGTGGAGAGTTTTATGCTGCTTATCTAACTAAAGCTGGAATACCAAGAGCATCCTAAAATGATAACACACAAGTAAGATGTGAGACTTGAGTTCTTTGGAACCATTACCATGACTTTCCACCTTACCCTGCCTTTGCTGTCATAGGTTCGAGCTTCAGCCATCCTCCATCAGAGGCCATAATCACAATTCTTTGCCTCTTTTATTCTTCCTCTCCTTTCTCTTGGATGCTCTCTCCTCCTTATCTCTAAGCTCGTTTGCGCTCTCTGGTTGTTGAAGCCGTGTGGTGGAATGATTGTGGGAGAATTAACCCCGGACATTTTTTTTTTCTGAAACTAGCCCTAATAAATCCAGTCATGGGTAATTCACCTGGCCTTGGGCCACCGGGGTGACCAGCATTCAAGCTGACATTCCTTTTGCAGTTACCTGTGCTGAGTCCCTGGTGCCTGCACCTTTCTCTGACCTTGTGACACTGCTTCCCAGTACCTTGTCTTGGAGAAGGGTGTGCTCTGCAGAGGAAGCTTATGCAAGCATGGGGAGAGCCCTGGTGAAGTCGGAGCACTAGTGGGGTAGCCCAGTGATCCCTGTGCTCTCTCCTCTGATCAGCATCAGCACCAACATCCTCAGCCTGCTTCCCTCGATGCTAGGCCCTAACCCCCACCACCACACTAACACCTGTTTGGGGAGACTTTCTTGAGTGAAATAGGGGCCTGTGGATAGTGAAAATTCGCCAAGAAAACCGTCATTTCCATGAGGGGAAAAAAAATTCACTTTCTCTTCCATAAAATAAAGGGTGTGAGCATGCCTTGCCCCTCTGTTCACCTCAGATGTTCCAGGAGCAGTGGGGGCACCTAGGAAATTCACTTTCCCAACTGCTGCTTCAAGTGGTACTTAAAATGCAGAACATAAAACCCTGTAAATTCCACCACACAGCCAGAGCCCTAAGCCCTTAAATGCACAGAAAAGTGTGTCTATTATCTACCCTTTCAAAGTAAGTGTGCAGTTACTTAAATTGCTTTTGTCTTCTTCTTCTTTTCAGCTGACATTATCTCTACGGTAGAATTCAACCACACGGGAGAGTTACTAGCGACAGGGGACAAGGGGGGTCGGGTTGTAATATTTCAGCGAGAACAGGAGGTAAGTGTCAGCCAATTGGAAATTCTCATTTTCTCCCCTTTTTAAGAGGAGGCCTCCCACTGTGCCTTAATCCTCACGTGTCTGCCGCCCTTAACCTTGCCTGCCGCTTTGCTCACCAACGTAAAACTGCCAAAAAGTCATTAGCATCCACAGTTCTTAAATTCAGACTCACAAAAGCACCTCAAAGCGGGTTCTCCCTGGGCAGGGCCTAATCCTTCTGCATCGTGAACGTTGGGAAACAGCAGCTATTCTCGTCTGACCTGCCCAATTCCACAGGTGCTTGTGGAGGAGCGAACTCCAGCTGTTGTCTTGGGATCTCTCCTCCGGGTGTTGAAATTCAATCTCCCTTCATTTCAGGTACTGCCAGAATCATAGGAGAGGAAAATAGCTTTATTTGACAACAGTTGTAAAGAGGGTATGTTGGGTCAATAGAGAAGAAAATGATGCTCAGCCTCCCAAAGGGGTGAAATCCTCCAAAAGGGCTTCTCGGCCCAGCAGAGATGGCACGTTAGTGTGGGTCCCTGGAGCTGGGTATGTTATATCATGCCATGTCCATGGCCGGTTTCTTCCCGAGGCTTGGGTTCCACTAGAAATCCTCTCTTCTCCACATAAATTGAGGACGCTCCCCCCTCCCAGGTCTGTTTCTGTTTTCTCAGAATGGAATTATGGCCCAGTTTGCTTTCCTTGCCCTCTCCTGGCACACGCCCGGCCTTCCAGCGGGGTAGTCTGTGTTCTAGCGACTCTCCCATCTGCCACTGTCTTCCGCTGAGATTCACTGGGCACTGGGGAGGTGTGAGGGAGGCCCAGTGTTAAGAGGAAGGCTCCACAAGAGACTTCCCTAGCAATTTAAAGCCTGCTTTGTGCCTCCAAGACATTTGCATTACACCTCCCCCTCAAAAGAGGAAAGCCTCATTTAGGGGTGATATATTTGGTAATTGCACATTATTTGCAATTAATTTCTATAAGGACTTCATAATCCCTCGAGGTTCTGTGTAAATTCAAGTGCTCGGCATTAAATCAGGCACCCAGCCTATTACATTGGCCCTAGAAACATGAAAATGTAGTTGGCAAGTAAGAACTAAATCGCTCTTCGTGACCTGGAATTTTTCCTGCTTTTTCCAGAGCTGCCTGGTGCTAATTGGTCTGGCACATGCTACACACACTTGACAGCCTGATTTGGATGGTAGCAAATCAACCCTCTTAGAAATTTTTTGTTAAGGTAGACCAGTCCTCTGTGAGTAACCAGAAGAGTGTTGAGGATGTCAGCATCTAAAGTCCTTTGAAAACTGATTTTCAAATCTCCAATTTAAAAAAAAAAATCCAATTAGGTTCACAGCTATGATTAAGGGGGACTGGAAGAGCTATTTAGCATAAATTACCCAAGGCTGCATGTTGCCAGTAATATTCCACCCCACATTTTCTGCTAGCTATTTATAGGTTTCACCTATTTTCCTTTACTGGGAGATTTGGGAAGCCTGACTCATTAGGAGAATGATGGGGGGCACACCTTCCAAAGCAGTATGGGTGGGTTCACTGGAACACAAATGCCTGTGAGGATGATGATGAAGGGGTTCAGTGTTAAGCTTCAACGGAGTTCATCCGGCATACATGGCTTGCCTGACAAAAGCCATGTGACATCATTTGGGGCCAGTGACTTGTTAAACTCTTGGTCTTATGGATTCTTGTCACATTGGGCGCCAAATGTAGATGTAACCAACTGCCTTATTAAATAAGAAACACAGAGCCAATGTAAAGGTGAAAGCCCAAGAGGTCAGAGCTAGGAGCCTTACCCACTTTCCGCCAGCTAGACTCTCCCGCCAAGAGACTTCTCCGAAAAGGGGAGTTTCTTCCTGTGCAGTTGTCTTATAAAGAGTTCTAGTTCTTCCTTCTCATTGGTTGTAAACCCGACTACGTGACTACCTTGTCACTGCCTCTCTGTATAGACCTCCCAAATCTTCTATGGTTGGTATTGAGATTAAGGGCGTGTGTCTCCAATGCTGGCTGTATCCTTGAACACACAGAGATCTACCTAGTTCTGCTTACCAAGTGCTGGGATTAAAGGCGTGCACCACCACCGCCCTGGCTTTCGCTATGGCTTGCTAATAGCTCTGACCCCTAGGCAACTTTATTTATTAACATACAAATAAAATCACATTTCAGTATAAATAGAATACCACTATAGTGACTCTTAAATAGTATTGTCACTCCCAGAAAAACTGCTCCAAAGGACCTCCCTCAGTGTCTGCACACCTCTAGTGTGCAGAAGTACCCTCTTCTGGGCAAGCTGAGATATGCCTTTGGGTGTCCTGTGTCCATCCAAAATCATACATTTTAAATTGAGTCTTTTCTTTTAAAAAAAAAATCAAACTTTGATTTAAAATATGTTTAATGAAACCCAAATTTTAATTTTTGAACAGATTTTTCAAAGCTAAGTCTCAAGACTTTGGGTAACATGGTTCCAAAGTACCTGCAATACAATCTTCCCTCCTGTCGCTTTCTCTTTGTCTCTTCAGTAGGTTTTTCCTCCTCTTCACCTTTTTCCATAACTGCAGGCCCTTGGCTTTGTGTTCCAGTGTCTCATCATTTATTTAGTTCCTGCTGTTTGCACTTTGCATAATTAGTGCGAGGGGAAAAACGTAGGTAAAGCCCATCATTCTCCTCAGAAGGCAGATGGCATTCATGTGCAGATGGCCCTCTCATCACTATACTGGATAAAAATGGAGGCGGGAGGGACTGGTGCCCAAATCTGCTCCATGAGTGCTGTGTGACCTTAGAAGAGTCATTTATACCTCTGAGCCTCCGGGGTTCATCTCCCAGCTCTACCTACATCTCAGAGGTTCCGGAAGCATTGTTGCATTTAATACGGTTTTGCGCCTTTCATGGGGATTGATATAAGTATGTGCAAGCGTCACCATGGAACAGGCCGCTCAGCATTTCCTGAAATGCACAAAGATTCGAATATTAGATCTTCTATTTGTATTGATTGCAAAGTCTTGGCCTATTTTTTGCCAAGGTTTCTCTGTATAACAGCCCTGGCTATCCTGGAACTCTTTGTAGACCAGGCTGGCCTCAGACTCACAGAGATCCACCTGCCTTTCTCTCCTAAGTGCTGGGATTAAAGGCGTGCGCCACCATGCCTGGCAGCTTCTGTTTCTATGTAAATGTTGTGATATACATTTTGTGTTAATATAGTTTAAATATATAATTTATAAGTGTGTGTGTGTGTGTGTGTGTGTGTGTGTTTCTGTTATTTGCCAACAGAGTGCATGCTTTGGGGACCAGTAAATTAAAGCTGAATCTACGGCTGCCGTGATCTTGGCCTCCCCACTCAGTGATGCAGCCTGCCAGTTCACCTCTGATGGCTTTGCTCAAAGGGAAAAAAAGAGTTGGCACTTGCTTTAAATGGTTTAATTTTCTGTGTGTGTTTTACCGTCCTACAGAGTAAAAACCAGGTTCATCGTAGGGGTGAATACAATGTTTACAGCACATTCCAGAGCCATGAACCCGAGTTCGATTACCTGAAGAGTTTAGAGATAGAAGAAAAAATCAATAAGATAAGATGGCTCCCTCAGCAGAATGCAGCTTACTTTCTTCTGTCTACCAACGGTATGTGGAGGTGATTTTCTTTTTCCTGTTTGACATTTTCAGAGACAGTCAACCAGACCTGTGAGTCTCTCTTAGCCTCAGTGTTCCTCCAGCCCTTGTGGGCTTGTGAGAAACTTAGAAACCCTGTTTGCAAGATGCCTAGAAAAATCCATGGTGCATACAGAGTTGAACTCAGTAAATAGTAGCTATTCTTTTTATAAATAACAAATTTATGACCCAATTCTTGTGGAACCCGTTATCTGCAGTTTCCTAATGTAGATTGCTTGCAGGTGTTTGGGGAGTGTGACTTCCTGTCTTAAGATTCATCACATGTTATTCTGGGAATGCATTTCAGGAAACTTGAAACGCTGTCGGCATTTTGAAAAATAGTTATTAATCCCTGAATATATTTTAGGGTCTGCAAAACAGATGTCTGTGTAGCTGAGAAAATCAAGTTTTGAGCTGGGAGCACAAGACCAGAGGAGCTAGGGATGCTCCCCAAAACTAATCAAGAAACAGTCCTATCTGCCTTCAAATTCTCCATGTCCTATAGGTTTAGGGAATATTGATATCAACAGAGAAGAAGGGACATTAGCCGTTGAATAAAGCCTGGTCACATATTCACTTCATGAGTGAGGTTGCCTACATTCCAGGATTTTAAATGAACCCCTTTCTGGGGGGAAAAAAGCCAGCTTGGAATTCAGTCACTACTGAAGAATGCTAATGGGAAAAGATAATAAGATGATTCAGACAGAAAAATTAAAGACCATTGCCCAAGCAAAGAAGTTGAAGAATGATTCATTTCATCATGTGTGTGAGCCTATGATGAATATATGCTTGAATGTAACTTAAGATTCTCATATCAAGTGCAGAAAAATGCAGGCAATGTCTGTAATACAACCAAGCATATACTCTTTTTAAAGAAGAGAAAGACACACAGCAGAAGACTTTCCATTACTAAGCCTTGACTGTGCATGATGGGTCGCTTGTAAATTTGTTCCTTTTGCCATTTTAATTTTGAAAGTATATACAGTGAGTCATATGTCAATCTTATAGAAAAGAGAGAGAGAGAGAAAGGGTAATACAGATGATCTCCCAATCTCTCAAATATAAAGCCAGTGTGACAATTCTAGATTAGCTGTTTGGGAGTTACTCAAGCATGCCTCAATATGATCAGATCTCTACATCTCTACTTTTTTTTAAGATTCCAATTAATTTCATTCCTTCTGGTAACTGTATTTATTGTTCTGTTTACTCTTTGCAACCCTGATCTCTTGGAGGCCAAATCACCTCATCTTATTTCCATTTATTCTCTTGTGATTTTTTTCTGTTCACGTCTCTCTCAGAGACTTTGTTGTCACACACTACTGTGAAAGAGACTTATGGTGGTTTTGATGTAATTACTTCAGTAGTGGAGAAGTGTCTGATTGTCCTCCATAGCTAGATTACATTATGTTATGAAATTTAGCCTATTGATTATTGCAATAAAATCCAAAGGCTTATTAACTACTTTGTAGCGGGGGATGGGAAAGAAAGTGAAATTCAATGAAGATTAATTATATAGCATAATGTTCTGTTAATTGAGTTTTTAAATAGTTTTTTGATTAACAAGGATATTATCTTCCCATTTGGGATGCTATTTCACATGCCAATTGCATCTCAAAATGACTCTTCTAAGAAAAATCCCCATGTTCATATGCGGTTTTCTTTTCTATACTAATATTAAGGTTGAAAATCTCCCCCTGAGCCAAATAGGTTAACATTCAAAAATTAATGGAAGACAATGGGAATTACTACATAAAAGAGAAAATGAAGATAAATGATAAGGTTGTGCTTAAAGTTGCCACAAGTGATGATAAACTACTCGAGAACAAGGCAGAAGAAAGAAAAAGCCATTTCTCATATTAACAGCCGCATGTTCCTTAGAGTTTTTTTTCCCCCACAAAGCTCCAAGATTCTGAGTCAAATGAAAATGCTGTGATAATAAAGTCAAGTGTGACCCCAGGCAACACAACCTTGGGGAACTGGATTGAATTCTCCATCAATTATCTTTTTGGAGGGAAAGGGTGCTTATCTCATTAGTTGAATATAGTTACTAATTCTACTGGAATATGTTTTTAACTTCATAGCTTTCAAAGAAAAATAAAGCTAGCATTCTGTTGTGAAATAGACCTTGAAGTTATTTGCCACACAAAGACACATTGTTCTGACTGGGTTTACTTCTCCTGCCTGGCTGCTTATGGTGAGAAAGCAGAGTGCTGTGGTGTTTATTGTGAAAACTTTAAAAGACACAAAGCAAAGATAATGTGTGTTTAGGTACAGAGAGAACTACTGTTAGTGTATTTTAGAGAAAAAGAAAAAGATGTGAATAATGTGCTTAGTAACAAATTTTAAGCCAGGTTTTTAAATTTAATAATATAGCACCAAGAAAATTTTCCTAACCGATATTTTATTAAAATACCGTATGACTTTTTAATGACTGCATATTACTTCCTTGTGTGATTTGATTCTCCTGTGGCCTAATAAGTCTCCCACTATTAGGCTTTTAGTTGTTAACAAATTCTTACTACAAATTATATATCCTGTAGTGTATTATATTATATGTAATAGATTATGTAAATACAGTATATGGATAGCTGTTGATATAAATATACAATCAAATCAAATACAGATATCACCTATATAGCATAGTGCTTGTTAGAAAGTGCTTGTTAAGCAAGGAAATAGGAAGACTAAAGAAATGGACACAGCAATCATAGTCTAAGTTTTTCTTTTCTAACCTTTCTGCTCATTCTCACTTTCCAATTACAAATGGCATGTACCTCTTATATAATAAAAGGAGGAAAGTGATTAAATACACAACTTAGTGTACATAATGTCATTGTAGTTCCTTGCCCCAAAATACTGCATACAGAAAATGCAGGAGTATACACCAGAGATGGTCATGGTGGAGCACACCTTTAATTCCAGCACTAGGCAGGCAGATGAAGGTGGTCTCTATTCCAGGACAGCCAGAGCTACATGGGAAGATCCCATTCAAAAATCAAAAAGAATATATACAAAATGTTGATCATGGGTTACCCTAATTGGAAATCATATAGGCAACTTTTATCCTTGTGACTTACCTGCGATTTCTATTTTTTCTATATGGCAATTTGTCATTTATAATATAAAATGCCTTGCAAATAACTGGATTTGGACACATTTCAAAGCCAAGAAAGAGAAAGTATTTGGAAGTGAAATCCACTGGCTTAGCTTGTTCTCAGCCACAGCTGATAAGGAGCAAATCAAATGACTATATAAATATGGCCCATGTTTAACTTTCTCACTCTAAAAAAGCAACTTCACGTGAACAGGATCTCAAGAGAACTTGGAACAAGAGGGATGTGAGCACAGAGCTAGCAATTTCTAAATTAAGCCCACAGCTGGGAAAAGCTCTCCACCCAGTACAAGTCGAAGTCAGCGTATAGATGAGAATACATGGACCCCGCAAGGAGCAGCCTCGCCAAACATGAGACTATAGGCTTGGAAGCCCAAATAATACCCAGGTATATGGAGATGGGTGTTTACTAAAATATCCCCATGGCTGCTGAAAGCCCACAACATAGTACTTTGGAGACCTCTAAGGACAAGATGTGAAGTCGTGAACTACTGTGAGGTCATGTGCCTTTGCTACCAAGAGCGGCCCTCCAAAATGTGAAGAAGTTAGGAAGTGATAGTGTGGAGCCTGGTAAATAGGGAAGAGAGGAGATGGGACAGGAAACCAAGGAGTCCCATTAAAAGCAGTTAGAGGGACATCTGTTCTCCCCAGGAAAGAAAAAGTTTCATCCTTGTAGGATGAAGATCAAGACAAGAGTGTAACCTGTTATTACTACAGAGTTGTGCCTCAGCATGCCAATTCTAATGGCAGCTGCTATTCTGACACCATTTGGAGAAGCCCAACCGCAGTTAGACATGCTGATCCATCTCATCCTAAGACTCTCATAAGAAAGATACCATTTCTACCAATTTAGGAGTAAAACGGGATACAGAGTGACAACTTTGTAATATTGACATTTGTGGATGTATGTATACTGAAACTGATATTTAAGTGGGCATTCTGCCCTTGTTTCCTCACGATCATTCTCCAGGACTACTTTGTATGTGCCTTCTCACAAGGACCAAAGGACCGTAGTCCTTGGCCATGTGGCTGTTGAATGAGAGAGAGAGAGAGAGAGAGAGAGAGAGAGAGAGAGAGAGAGAGAGGAGAGAGAGAGAGAGGAGAGAGAGAGAGAGGAGAGAGAGAAGGGAATTAATCTTCTTAGGTATGGTGGAAGAGAAGATTTGTTGTAGATATGAGGGAGAAAACAGCCAGAGGCAGAGGCAGAGACATCTGGGTGAATCCAGAATGAACATGCAGATTAAGCCAGGCCATGTGAGGAGAGAGGGAGAGGGAGAGCTAGAGAGGAGTCACTGACCAGATGGCAACCTGGGCCAAGAGACTGGCACAGCCAAAATGGCTGAGTTATATAGGGGCCAGAGGACCTGGGAAGAAGGGCAGCCCAGCCCCAGGGCTGGAGAGTTCAGGATAGAAGTAGGGTATTCTAGCTAGGAGGACCCTGTAACAGGTAAGGATGAAAGGATTCTAGAGAACCTGGCAGCCAGAGTCTGCTTTCATATGTTAATAGGCATCTTAGCTATTTGTCCTGGGTTTGAGACCTAACAGCTGTCTAGGGCAGTAGTGAGAATGAGGCCCTACAGTATCACACACCAAATCCTGTCTGATAGAGACAAATACAGAGAAATCAAATGTGCCCCTGCTTTTCAGAAGGAAAGGTAAAGACAAGCACAGACTGCAAATGTGTGATCTAATAAGGAAGGTGTTCGAGGCCATATGGCACACAGACAAGACCGGCTTAGCCGAAACATGTTTTCTAAAAATATAGAATTGAAATCCTGGGTGCAGCATGCCTCACCAGTTTCCTAGAGTCCCAGATCCTCTCCATCAGTACCTTGAACTGTCAGCACCTGGAGGCAATGGAGATCTCAATGCTATGGAAAAGGACCAGTGTCATCAAGAGACGCAAGGTAATAGGGCAGTCTAAACTATAGTTTACAGTTTGGAACTGTCAGGAAGCAGCAAGAAGAGAAAGAGAGAGGGTGGATGGGAGAGGAGAGGGAGGAAGAGGAGAGGAGAGAGAAGAGAAAAGAGAAGAGGAGACAGAAGAGTGGACTGACTGGTACTCAGGGCTTTGTGTATGCTAGGCAACTGGGTTATGCCCCCAGCCTGATAAGAGCATTTTGCTTCATCTCTACATCATTTGATTTCCTTGAATATTACAAAAGTACACTCTTATAGAGAGGAGATCCATTCACATTCAAACTAATATTTATTTGAGATGGATATTGATATTATTGAGCCTCAACTACATCCTAGGTACCACTAAACGCCAGAAGTACAGTGACAAACAAGACGAATAAAACTTCAGAGATTTCCAATGACAGATAATAAATAACTGACCAACTTAGCCAACTGATATGGAAGTGTACTATGCAGAAGAAAAGGAGGAGAGAAAAGAGGAAGAGGAAGTGGTCAAGGAAAAAAAGAAGAACGAATGGAGAATTGTGATACAGCCAGTTTTATGTAGATTCTATATAAGCTTCTCTGAGGTTGGGGCATAAAAAAAAAATGAGTGAGTCATGTGAAAAGGTCATGGGGACCGGGGAGGTAATTCATTGGCAGAGGACTTTGCTAGCATCTACAGGACCTGGGTTTAACCCTAGGTGCCAGGTAGATTAGATTAGATTAGATAAATGGTAGATGGATGGATGGATGGATGGATGGATGGATGGATGGGTGGATGGGTGGATGGGTGGGTGGGTGGGTGGATAGATAAATAGGTAGGTAGGTGGATGGACGGATGGATGGATGGACGGACGGACGGATGGACAGACAGACAGACAGACATCAAGCAAAGGGCTTTCCTGGCAGAAAGCACAGAAGATTCAAAGACCCTGAGGCAGAAGTGTGCTTAGTGTCCTAGGCACAGAAAGAAGCCATGTGACAGTCGCACAGGGAGTTTGGGAGCAGGGTGGTCAGCATTATGAGAGGGTTGAGGAAGTCAAGAGGGCAGGCTTATGAAGGGCTGTTGGGGCATGGTAAGGACAGTATCTAAGAAGGGTGGATGCTAAAAATAGAGATGGTTACTGCCCAGGGCAATCATGAACATTCGATTAATTGTCCATGTACTAACAGTTACGTGATGAACTCTATATATGTGACTATTCTTACTCAACTCCAGTCAATAATTTTACTGAATGAGTCAAATTAAAGTGCAAGGTATATGTTTAACAGCGCATCATCAGAGAAAGCCATTTATCCCAACACAGTCTGTGGTTTTGTCTTACCTTGTGAGTTTTTCCTTCAAATAGCGTGAGATTTATGCAGGACAGCACTTTCGAGAGCGGGCTCCTCTAGCCCTTCTTGCCATCATTACCTTGACCACTACCACCCCCATTACCCATCCCCAGAGAAAGTTTCCTTGCCCTGGCATCATGACTTCTGATTGCCCTCCACAGATAAAACTGTGAAGCTGTGGAAAGTCAGTGAGCGTGATAAGAGGCCAGAAGGCTACAACCTGAAAGATGAGGAGGGCCGGCTCCGGGATCCTGCTACCATCACAACCCTGCGGGTAAGTGTCATGGCTGTTCCAGCCATGCCTTTTGACAGTCTGGGCCACCAGGGGCAGGGGAATGCCCCCCTAAAGTTGAGCACATGCTGGCCACGGCAGCAGATGACGACTATAATATGCGGTTGGAGGCCCTGGGCAGGGCATCAGCCTACCCATATCTGGTGGCAGATGGAGGAATGGGAAAGGGGCCAGGCCCTAATGACTACAAATCCATGCTTCTCCTTTGTCCCTAAGGACTTGCCACATGGCCACCACCATACGTTGCTGTACTCTTATCCTGTCTATTCATATTATCTAGCATGTCTTGAACACCTTCTGTAGTTGGAATAAGGGGCGCAAGGCTGATAGGGTGGAAAGTTTGCCCTGGAGAACCCAAGCGTCTGTATCTAACGGACCTGGATTTGAACTCTGGCACTTGCCAGAACCTTACGTGGCTGTTGTTCTCACATGTTGTCCTTGAGATGCTTTAACTGACAGAGACCATGTAAAGGACGGATTGTTTATTTTAGCCCACAGTTTCGGAGATTTTGTCCGGGGCCAGCTGGCTTTGTTGCTCTCAGGCCGTGCTGAGGAAGTGGTAATGGCAGTAACGGCATATGTAGAGGGGACTCACTTCATGGTGGTCAGAAAGCAAAGAGACAGACTGACAGGATGGAGCCAGAGACAAGATACTCCCTCTAGGCAGGCCACTTCTTCCAATAATTCCACCCAATTCTGAACCCCAAAACAGACTGACCATGATTGAAGAGAGCCTGTTTGATCCAGTCACCTTCAGGTGATTAGATCATCCACACGATGACCAGGACTTCCACACCTGAGCCTTTTAGGAGAAACTGCATTCAAAACACAACATGCACTTAATCCTTTCGAACTTTGGTCAGACAAGTTCCTTTTCCATTCTCCCCCTGCAACACTGGCTGGAAGTCCTACGGTCTGTGAACGGCAAGGGGTGGAAGGTCCTTCCACTGTAGCTGTTAACACTCAGCATGTGTGTAGGCTTTGCTCTTAGTCTGTGTGGCTTCCTTAGGGCCCTCCAGATGTGCACAGCCTGGTAGTGAGGGGACCATGACAGCACTCACACTCAAATGGCCCCTCACTCTACCCAGAGTAAGACAAGTGTACAGACAGAGATAGAGAGTCGTTTGTCCAAAGGAGAAAGAAATGGCACTCGGTTCTGGAAGCCAGGAAAGACCTCAGGGGGAGGTGCTAATACAATGGATTTCTAAAAATGGGCCATTAAGAGAGACTCTCTAAAGCAGTGGTTCTCAGCCTTCCTAGCACTGTGACCCTTTAATACAGTTCCTCATGTTGTGATGACCCCCAACCATAAAATTATTTTCGTTGCTACTTCATAACTGTAATTTTGCTACTGTTGTGAATTGTAATGTAAATATCTGTGTTTTTCAATGGTCTTAGGAGATCCCTGTGAAAGTGTCATTTGACCTCAGGAAGGTTCGAGACCCACAGGTTGAGAACCACTGCTCTAGATGTAGGTAAAAGTGGTTTAAGACTGGATGGTTTATTTTTAATCTGTTCAGTGTAAACAGTAAGGTAAGAACATGTTGGGACCAGCTCTAGCCCCACAGGACTTTTTAGAACTGTAAACTATGTGCTTCCAGACATCAGCTGCTGGTCAGAGGGCCAAACCCAAAAGAGGGGCAGCTGTGAAACACATGTGGGTGAGGAGTAAGGGTCTCGCTGTGGGTACACAAGCAAAAGTGAGCATTACTGATCACTGTGTGCCTTTACCGGCTCACGGCCTCATTCATCCGTTCATCTATTTATTCATCAACTGCTGGCCACTATAGTGCTAGGCTATTGGGACTTCCTGTAGTGATGGGCACCATGTCTTTAGTTGTGTTCCTTCTGAGCCCACACACATTGGCTGCTCTGTTTTTATGCCAGTTCTCCATCCCTTTATTAGACCAGGTTGGAGAGGTTTCAACCTGCCCTGCTGTTGTGAAAGTGCAGAGCTTTGGGAGAGTGCAGAGAATCATAAGGACAAACAGGAAGGTCCAGGTGAGCTGAAGTGGGCTAGAAGTATGACCCTACTTCTCTCCAGCTGGTGATGGTGGGCATTTGACTTGAAACCTTATGTCTCCAGTGACTTATCTATAGAACACAGGGGACAGTGGTCACTGTTCACTGAAGTTCTTATGAAGATTCACTGAGATACCATGTGTGTGAGACCAAGAACTTCACCTATGTAGTATCTGGTACACAGAGAACACTCCAAGTTAGCTGCCTATTTAGTGTTACCATCATCATCAATGTCTCCAGCCTTCAATCATCATCATCATCCTTACCACCATCACCAGCATCAGCATCACTTTTCTTACCCTCATTGATAATAGGCCTATATGTGTATGTGAGAGAGGAAGAAAAGTCATGTTTTTTCTTTCTATACTCTTTTATTCATTCCACAAGTTATTTATGGATTAAGTAGTAAGCACCTTGCTGGAAATAGGACAGGAATTAAGACTGTCTTTTGTCCCTTGGGACATGGCAGTCCTATGAGGAAAACAACTGGACTAGGTGCCCCTGAGTTCTGCCGTGGACTCTGCCTATAGTGACACATTGTTCTGAAAATACCTCTTGTATTCAAAGAGATTAAACTCTTCCAGACCTTGAAACAAAGTTAATATACCTTGAGATCATTTAAGATTATGTACCTAACCTGCTGTCCTACTATGTACTTAACCTGTTGAAGTTTAACCTGCCTTTAAGAGAGCAATGTAAACAACCTTACTGTGCCTTGGACTGCCCACATAACCATCTTTTAGAACCTAAACTAAAGCATAGCTAATCTTAAATTATATGCTTTTCCATGCCCTGAGCCCAGAGTAATAATGTCTTTGTGTATGTGTGTGCTGTGGTAATCATTTGCTGAAAGCAGCCAATGGGTTGGAAGCAACCTTAAAAGCAAATATGCACCATAAATGTTGAAAGCAAAATGAATACAGGCTGATAATGTCTGTTTGCAGTATTGTTTGCTGTTCTGGGTCAGTTGGGACTAGTAACTTTTTCCCTCGTAAAACTCTGTTAAATATTTCTGTAAAGTTTCCCTCTTCTCTTTCCCATGCCACATTTCTGCGTTGTTCAATAAAGACAAAGAAAACCCCCTTGTTTAGGACAGACAGACACCAGGCACA
>CABHPP010146500.1:31421-75303 GCA_902168425.1 Peromyscus attwateri | reverse complement strand
ATATCAAGGCTGGACGAGACAACCCAGTAGGAGCAAAGAGGTTGCAGGAGCAGGCAAAAGAGTCGGAGACACCCTGACTCCCACTGTTAAGAATCCAATGAAAACCCCAAGCTAAATAACCACTGCATGTATGCAGAGAGCCTAGTGGAGACCCATGCAGGCTCTGTGTGCCCTGATGAACCCTGCTTAGTTGATTTTGTGGGCCATGTCTTCCTGGTGTCCTCCACCCTCTGGTTCCTACAATCCTTCCTCTTCATCTTCCCTGGGGTTCTGCCTAATGTTTGGGTGTGGTTCTCTACATCTGCTCCTATCAGCTGCAGAAGGAAGCTTCTCTGATGACAACTGCTTTCTGTCTTTTTCCCCTCCCTCCTCCCTCCCTCCTTCCCTCCCTCCTCCCTCCCTTCCTCCCTCCCTCTCTCTCTCCCTCACTCCTTTCTTCCTTCCTTATCTTTAGGTCAAAGATCCAGCAAGGCATTGTGGCATATGCCTTTCTCCCAAAACTGAGGCAGCAGAGGAAGGCTTATCTCTGTGAGTTTAAGGACATCCTGGTCTACATAATAAGACCCTATCTAAAATAAAACAAGAGGAAGAGAAAAAGGACAGGGACAAGGAGAGGAGGAGGAAGAAAAGGAGGAGGAGGAAGAAGAAGAGAAGAGAAAAGCAAAGCAAAGATTCGTCTGGTTGAAAAACCACATCCTTTCATCTTGATTTCTCCAGTGCTGCCCACACCAGTGCTAGGGGGTGGGGTAAGTATTGCAAATATGTATGTGAGCTTGTTTCAAGGGTCTGAGTTTTTCTAAAATTTCCAGTAGTTTAAAGATAAATAGTAGAGTAGTGTTTACCTGCGGAAGCATTTGCAAGAGTGTGACCTCAGAGGATGCTTGCTCTTCTCTTCTGTTCTCTGGACAGCAGAAATGTTAAGGTGCCTGACTGGCCCGCCGACATTTGCTCTATAGAGTCTGTGGGTTTGACTGGCTCCCAGGAATTTAATTGTGTTTTTATTCCTAACATGAGCAACTATCCGTTGATAATAACGGGGAAAACATTCACCATGCTAAGTGCAGGACATGGCTTTCTCTTGCCAGGTTGGTGAAACAGCAAATCCTACCTTGCATGTTGTCTTCCAGGCAGTCAACTCCAGTTTACTCTTGTCATTGGTGGTGACGAGTGGATCTCTACAGAGCAGCGGCACCTGAACCCCCCTACACTGTGTGACTCTTTTCCTTGCCTCCTCCCTTTCATTCTTTGTTTACTCCTCTTGGGTTCTCTAATCAGTATCTTTCTGATTTAAGGATGACATAAACTCTGACTGAGGGTTACATTTCCCATCCAAGATTTGTTATTTCTTACTATAAAATTTGGGGGAGGGGGAATCACAGATGAACTAAATCACCCACTGTTGTTTCCATCCGATGCATACAATGGAAGTATATGAACTGACAAGACGGCCCAGTGCAGAAAGTCCCTCGCTGCCCAGCCTGATGACCTGGATGGGATTCTCTGGACCCTCATGGTGGAAGAGAACCAACTCACAGAGGTTGTTCTCTAACCTCCATATGCACTCTGAGCACGCATGCACCCCACCCTAAATATACACATGCACAAACATACACACACACACACACACACACACACACACACATAAATAAACAAATGTAACAACACTCATATATAACAAATGTTTGAACAGTGCAAGTTCATTACACATGCTACTGCTGACTGACTGAAGGAAAAGTTATCAAAGGAAGAAAATCACGGTATTGCTGAAGACATCTCTGGAGAAAATATTACATTTTCTTAAGTAAGAATACAATATTTTCTTCATGATGAGCTTTGATCAAATCTAAATTCTATGTTTATTTTGTTTGTAGTTCAACCTACCTCGTTAATGTCATGATGAGCATCCACTACATTAAATTGATGGCTTTCAAAGTTCTAGATGAACATCAGGCTAACAAGGACAGGAAGATACTTTTTTTTTTTAAATGAGTGCTTGAAGGGGGGCGGGTAGGCTATGGCTGTCTAGCCTTGCCTTTTTCTCCTTAGCAACTCTAATTATGTAGTCTCAGTCCTTGACCACAGACTCCAAATGGATGACCCAGTAGGGGCATCTCTGAGCAGCCTGTGGTCACAGGGACAGATGGCAAAGCCTCCAGTTGCATCAGCTGCCTCCCTGCTTCCCCAGAAAAGTCCCATGGAGACTGCCATGTCATCCTTCTGCTGTGACCCCAGAGAGAGCAAGGCTAGAAATCCTATTTTCAAGTTGTTACAGTATCCCAAGTATAGGGTAGGTATATTTCCACCTTTTAAATATCCAGTAATACTTCTTAAGATCCAAAGTTTGAAATAATACGAGGCCACAAAATGTCTTAAGCTGCACTTCAACCAGAAAGTGTTTGCACCTGAAGTACAAGGAATGCTGTTAGAAATAAAATATTGCATTAAATGTGTTATAAGCCTTAGCAAATTAATATACTATAGTTACATAGATCCAATATCCTTTAAATAAAATGAGTATCCAGTAAAATATATCCTGAATCATTTTCAAAATACTTGGACTTTCTAATGTAACTACTAAAAATAATTTAATACAAGCTTATTTAGCAAAACTAAAAGTGGATACATTACAAAGATAATACTGGAAACAGAAGCAAGGTAAGAAGATACATTCCAGATGTGTGAAATCCCTCAGAAGCCCAAATCAAAACTGTCTTGAAAATTACAAATTCGGTGGGTTATTTTTAAAAACCCATGGTTTGTCCCGTAACAGCAGGCTTGGTTTGCCTCAGTCTAGAATGTGGTCATCAGTGCAGCTGAAAATAGGCAACAGCCTCCGTGTGTGTGTGTGTGTGTGTGTGTGTGTGTGTGTGTGTGTGTGTGTGTGTCAGAACAGGGACGGCATTGCACGCCCTGTCTAGGGACAAAAGACCAATTCTTAGTATTGTTGGAAAGAGGGACTGCTGCAGCACAATCTGCTACTGTTCAACCTCTTCAGAAGCGGCCCAGAAAATAAAGTAAATAACACAGGCATCCAGCGAAAACAGGACCCAGCCCCACTCCAATTTCAGTGGTGTCCCAGCATTTGGCCAGGATTCATAGGTTTCATGTTTTACAAGTGTCCATATTTTTAGATTCAACTGTGTGAAACAAGTATTCTTTAGCAAGTGGGATAAGATAGCATTGCTTTAGAGGCTGAAAAAACGCACTTAAACTTTATTCTACATGAAAAACATCTTTAGAAACTGGACCAGACACATGAATACTGCACCCCGTCTGGTTTTTTGTTTGTTTGTTTGTTTATTGTTTATTTTTTTCTTCCTTACAGTAAAAGCCAGGGCAACTGCCCAACTCAGCATAGCAGGAAAAACATCTTTTAATCTGTTATAGAATAAAAAGGTTTTCACCCCAAGCTAGCTCTAGTTGCTGAGACTAGAGGTCGTTTGAGGGGGTTCATTTTATCGGGAACAATCATTACTGTGTGCGATGAGTAAGCCAAGCTAGGTGTGAACCTGGGAAACTGAAAATGACTTTGACCATGATGCCACCTATCTACTGGATACCCATCCCTCCCTCTCCCAGAAAAGAGGGAAGGTGGCTCCGAAATGTCCAGCCATATTGACGGTCTTCAGGGAACATGGAGTCCCAGCTGGAGCAATTGAGCACTCCTGGCTGTCATTGAACCTATTCAAACATGTGGTTTCTCGGAGTTCCCGAC
This sequence comes from Peromyscus attwateri, assembly GCA_902168425.1. Classification (NCBI taxonomy): domain Eukaryota; kingdom Metazoa; phylum Chordata; class Mammalia; order Rodentia; family Cricetidae; genus Peromyscus; species Peromyscus attwateri. The sequence goes on along the minus strand of CABHPP010146500.1, from coordinate 71,588 downwards.
TCCTACAGGTATTCCAGATCAATGAACAATCATATTTATAAGTGATGTTTAGTAAAGGAAGGTATCTGAATTAAGATTAAGGAAAAATAAAGTAGAAAGTGCCAAGATGCTGCCTGATTTCACGCTGCTCCCCATTTCTGCATAGGACACCCCAGAACATTATTTTATTCAACCCCCTAATTTCTACCACGCCCTGCAATTAAGTTAGTTCTTTTTTCCAGTCAAAACAACATGAAGCTTTCAGAAAGTTTAAACGAGTTTCTGAGAGCAGCCGACACACTAACAAATTGGAGAAACAAGGAGCAGGACCTCTGTGTGTGCAAGCTGGATCTGAAGATGGCTCAGCAGGTAGCAGTGCGTGTGGTGGAACTCTGATTACTTCAGATCCTCAGAACCTACAGTGGAAAGAGAGAACCACCTCCAGAAAACTTCCCTTTCATCTCTGCATACTCACCGTGACACACATGCACGTGCTCTCTCTCTCTCTCTCTCTCTCTCTCTCTCTCTCTCTCTCTCACACACACACACACACACACACACAATGATGATAATAACAATAAATTAAATGTAAAAAAAACAAGGTGCAAGTTGAGGGTCAGTTGTAGGAAAAGATATGACATTACAACTTGTGAAGAGAGATGATCTGAGGAACGTGATGATGCCAGTTTACAAAGGGTGGATTTAAAATTGATGAATGATAGGCACAATGTTAAGGGAAATAGAAAAGATGTCTGAGTGCAGCACTAGTACACACAAACCAAGACTTTCCAGAACATCTAACTCCTGGAGGAACCTTCAGTGAAGCCCCACCCACCTGGTACCTAGCACTAAGGAGGCCCCCTGTGGTATCTTGGTGGAGATAAATTCCAAACAAGTTGGTTATCTAGCAGCTAAACCCCACCCCCCAGGACCTTTAGAGAATGTTAGCAAAACTGTTATGTTATCTGTGATTTTTGTTTGTAATGGAAAATAGAATATTCTATCCTGAGTTTGGTCAAATAAAATGTGGTAAAATGAGTAGCCTAATTACTTTTAGACGTTTTAAAAATAGTGTGGGAATGGATTTGAAATTGTTAGGTGTGCCAGGCTGACTCCTTCTGGTTATTCCTCCTACTAATTTGGTGCTGCTAATTGTCAAAGGCTTCTATTATAGAAATGTGGCTGGTGAGTTGTGTCTACATTTTCCATTTTAGAGAGTAGACATGGGAAATCTCAGACTATAAACGGGGGTTACTATCCCATGCCCATTCTCTTACCACAACAGTATTTCTCATGACCAGCATGCTCTCTATCTGTGTGTCTGTCTATCTATCTATCTATCTATCTATCTATCTATCTATCTATCTATCTATCATCTATCTCTATCTATCATCTATATCTATCTATCTATCTATCTATCATCTATCTCTATCTATCTATCATCTATCTATCATCTATCTCTATCTATCCATCTATCTATCTATCATCTATCTATCTATCTATCTATCTATCTATCTATCTATCTATCTATCATCTATCTATCTCCACATAAATGCAATTTACTACAATAAAAGGGGCATAATTATAACATCTCTCATCTGCACATAATACATTAAACTCTGATCATATATTATCTTTATGGACACTGTATTTTCTGAGAAGTTTGATAATACTGAATTTCTCTGTAGGCTGCACAGTTCTTTTAACATAAGTGTTATGTCTAAATATGTACTCTAACTTTGGAGTCCCAGCTGGAGCAATTGAGCACTCCTGGCTGCCATTGAACCTATTCAAACATGTGGTTTCTCGGAGTTCCCGACTCCTACAGGTATTCCAGATCGATGAACAATCATATTTATAAGTGATGTTTAGTAAAGGAAGGTATCTGAATTAAGATTAAGTAGAAAGTGCTAAGATGCTGCCTGATTTCACGCTGCTCCCCATTTCTGCATAGTACACATCAGAACATTTATTCAACTCCTTAATTTCTACCATGCCCTGCAATTAAGTTAGTTCTTTTTTCCAGCCAAAACAACATTAAGCTTTCAGAAAGTTTAAATGAGTTTTGTACTATGTGTACTAAATATGTACTATATATGTGCGACTGAAAGAACCCCAAACTTAATCGACAGGGTAAGGATGTTTTATTCCTTCTATTTAGGAGGGAATGTTATGATCTATTTCAACATAATGTATAAAATAAATTAGAATTGAACTTGTTTCAAAAGTCAGATTGTAAAACTTAAAGACTGTGAAATAAAATGTGAAATTCATAAAGTTTTTAAAAGTTACAGCAAATTCATAGCTCCATTTTAAATAGTGCTATGACTTGTGAATCTATACATGTCTAAAATGATGGGAAAAATGAGTTATTTTAGGAGATGTCCTATCAAAATACTTGCTGAGAACAAGTCCTGAGTAGCAATGAAAAATGAAGAAAAAACAGAAACTAAACCCAGCCAAAGCAGCCACTTAGTCTGGAAAGGTAAGTAGCTAAGTGGTAAAGAGTAGCTGTTGCTCTTGCAGAGGAGGACCCAGGGTTTGATTCCCAGATTCCCACCACCCTCATAGTTGCTCACAACTATTCATAACTCTAGTTGTAGGGAATCTGGTACCCTCTTCCAGTTTCTCCAGGTACCAGGCATGCAAATGGTGCACAGACATACATGCAGGTAAAGCATCCATACACATAAAATAAAATAAATAGATCTAAAAAAACCTTTTAAAAAGAATTTCAATGGAAATTCATTTGGAAGAAAACAAAACTCATCCATTCTTTTGGATCCATTGGCTTTATCTTCACTAAGCATATTAAATATTAATAATTTCAGATCAAGAAAGAAGAAAAGAAATTCAAAGACTCAAACTGCTGCATGAAAGAGGCAATCAAGGTGAGTTTGGAGAATGTCATGCACACAGATGCAGTGACAGTGACAGAGGGGTAGATGGGAAATTGGACTGCATTCACAATGAAGCAGACTCAAGTTATCTACAGCATTCTGATGATCTGGGCAGTTCTGATTCTTAGAAGCAAGAAGACCCTAATGTGAACTGTATTGGCAAGAGTCAGATAACTTTTACCATCCATGTACCCTTATTCTCAGTGGAGGGTTCAAAGCCAAAAGCTCTAGAGGAGCATGATGAAGGAATGTTTTGTAGATGCAATAGTAACACCTTGTTTTCTGCCAGTGTGCAAAGGGGTGACATGTCAGAAACCATCTATTCAATTAGTGCTCTCTTTCCCATATTGCAGATTGAGGTTCACATGATATTCCCGATAATGTTGAGTGGCTAATGTTGGAAGGGTGCATGTGCGGAATTCCTCTGTAGTAGAAAGTGACAGGAAGGGATGTGACAGTCAGTAACTGAGCATTTTAAAGGTAGAGATGCAAAGGTGATTTGCATGAGATGTCAAAATTCACAAACTGAATATTCAAACCATGGAGGCAAATTTTCTGAAAAGGGACATACAGCTATTCTTTCAAATAGCTACAGTATAATAGATAAATGTGTGACACTTGTTTAGGTCAGACTAATGAGGATTTTGGATGTAGAAATGATGGAAACAAGTTCAAGAGACTTTTCCAGCATCACTAATAGTAAGAGAAATACAAATCAAAGCCACTGGGACATAGGGCCTCGGTCTAGTCAGAATGGTTACTGTCAAGACAAAAGATAACACAGTCTTGTGAGAATGTAAGAAAAGAGTATTGTAAAAGAAAGCCAGTGGGAGTGCAAATCAACGTAGCCATTATGGAGACCAGACAGAGTTTTCTTAAATAATCTAAAGTGTAAATACCATGAGCCCATACTATATGCATTTCCAAGCAATCTCTTCCCTGTCTTTTGCACACTATTAATTGCTAAGAAATGGAAATGGGAGTATTTGTTTTATATACATCAATTTAAAACAAAATTTAACCTAAATTTCAAAAATAGTAAATCTTCTTGAATAGAAAAAAAATGACAAAAAAAGATGTGTTTGTTAGTTCACATCGACTTGATACTACCAGTGTCACCTAGAAAAAGTAACCTCAGTTGAAGAATTGTCTCCATAAGATTGGACTGTAGGCTTATCTATAATGACATTTTCTTGATGTGTGAGGGTCCGGGTCCACTGTGGACACTTCTACCCTTGGGCAGATTGTCCTAGACTGCATAAGAACCATGTTGATGTCTGTGATCTGTATTGCCACCAGAGACCATGCTGAGGTCCCTGGCATATGCTGATGTTGGAGACCATGTGGATGTCTGTGGTCTATGCTGTCTCCAGAAACCATGTGGAAGTCCATGATTCATGCTCTTGTTGACTGAAAAGGACAAGGAAACTACTTTTGCAATGGTATCGATGACTGCAGACTCACAGTTGAGAAAGAGGGGTATAGAAGGCTTCTGTGACAACCCCCACAAAAGAAAGTCTAGACAGAAACCCATCAAAGAGAACTCTTAAAAACTGTGATAAGGATGCTGAAGTGTAGCTCCCTACAACTGATGGACTCTGGCTGGGATGCAGGTGGGAAAAGGACTCAGTTTTCTTTAAGGGGCTGGCCACTGGGAGTTTGATCATGTTTCAGTGGGTACATGGGCAACACAAATTGGACTTTTTCTTTTTCTTTTTTTTTTTGATGGGGAGGTTATAAGTGTTGGGGGCTAACCCGAGAGGGCTGGGAAGTGAATGTGATTGGGGTGCATAATGTGAAATTCCCAAATAATCAATAAAAATATTATGTTGGAGACGCAACAACAGAAGAACAGCCTGAGCAAGCCATGGAGAACAAGCCACTAAGCAGCACTTTTCTATGGTCTCTGCTTTAGTTCCTGCTCTGAGCTCCTGTGTTAGATTCCCAATAATGGTCTGTAACTTGTAAGCCGGATTAAACCCTTTCCTTCGTATGTTGTTTCTGGTCAGTCTTTTTTATTACAGCAGAGATAAATCAAACTGGAACACTGGGGAGGGAGAGATGGCTCAGTGGTTAGGAGTGTTTTCTCTTGCAGAGGACCTGAGTTTGTCTTCCAAAATCCCTGTCATGCAGATCACAACTACCTGCAAGTCCAGCTCCAAGGGATCTATTGCCTTTTTCTGGCCTCTGGAGGCAGTGATATTCATATGCACATACACACACACAGACACAGATGCATACACATAATTAAAACAAATCTTTAAAAATAATAAAAGTATAGAGTTTAACAGGTAGACTATTTCATCATCATAAAGCATGAGAATCATGTATTTCTACATGAAACAGTGCATTTAAATTTTGCTGCATTGACATGCAAGATGGCTAAATTAGGAGATCATTTACTTCTAGGCATCCAATCTAGAAAAAAAAAGTTTAAAATCTACAATAGTCAACATTCCATATGTAAAACGTAAGACTTTGTTTATACAAAATGCAACACTAGGTCATTGTACGTATTTGAAGTGATAAATTGTTTTTACTAATCATATGATGTAAAAATAATCCAATAAAGCTAAACTTCATACTTCTTCATTTGCGGTAGTTTGAATGAGAATGGCCCCCAACAGGCTTATGTGTCTAAGTGCTTGGTCTTTAGTTGGTGAGATGGTTTGAGTAGGACTTGAAGGTTTGCCTTTGTTGGAGGAGGTGTAACACTTGGAGTGGGCTTTGGGGTTTTAAAACCAAAGACTGGCCCCAGTCTTGCTCCCTCTCTCTTTGTCTGCTGTGTGCGTATCAGGTTGTAAGCACTTATAGCTACTTTCCAGTGCCAGGTCTGACTGCCTGCTTGCTGCCATGCTCCCTGCCATGACAGCCATGGACTCACATTCTGAAATTGTAAGCAAGTCCCCAATTAAATGCTTTCTTTTATAACATGCCTTGGTCATGGTGTCTCTTCAGAGCAATAGAACAGTAACTTGTTGCAGAACATTACTTTAACTATGTAAACATGTGTTACATTTGTTTACACTGCATTTGTTTAATGTTGTAAAGTTGTGTTGCTGTTTCACATTGCCTGCCTAAGGCACCTGATCGGTCTAAAAAAATAATAAAAAGTTGAATAGTCAATAGCTAGGCAGTAGGCAGATGGGTGGGGCTGGCAGGCAGAGTGAATAAATAGGAGGAGAGAAGAAGAGAGAATGAGGGAGAAAGAGAGGGACATGCCCAGGGCCAGAAGTCAGGCAGCCACCAGCTAGCCAGACATGGAGGAAAAAGGAAAGTAAGATATACAGAATGAAAGGTTAAAAAAAAAAAAAAAACCCAAGGCAAAACATACAAAAAGAGAAACAGATTAAAACAAGAGTTAAGATAAGGCTAAGCATTCATAAATAAGTCTGATATCATGATTTGGGATCTGGTGGTCTAAAAGAAAGCCTGCTACAGTAACTAAGACATATATTCAAAATAAAACAGAAAATGAGTAGAAATTTGGATAAGAATGAGTATGAGGTGCTTCTGAAAAAATGTCTCTGTGGTTAAGAGTGCTGGCTGTTCTTCAGAGGACCTGGATTCAATTACTAGCACCCGCCTGGTATTCACACTCCTTTATAACTCCTGTCCCAGGAGATTCAATGCCCTATCCTGGCCTCTGTGGGCACTACATGCATGTGGTGTACAGAAACACACACAGGCCAAACACCAATACACATCAGACTGAATTTTGTAAACAACTAAGAGATATTTAAAAGTGTTAGAAACTTCTTATGAATTGGGATCATCAAAACATTGCTTAGGCTGAAATTTAAGTGATATTAATCTTGAATATTTAAGGCTCTTTTATTTTCTCATAAACATTGCTGACACCACAAGCTCAGCACCCCTAGACGTGTTTATAGGTGATAAGTTAGATAATCTTTCAGAAAAAGTAGATTCCTCGTGCAACCTTAAGATAGCAAGGAACAGAGTGCTGATGTACTCTTTTGGATTGCACTTGGGGAGAAGAATGATGATCTTTATTACTGTATCCCCATCGGTTTGTACTTTCCATTGAGGAAATTGATTTTCAGCTCCAATACTCCAAGAACAGAACACATCTCCCAAGCCCAACTCTATTTTCTATTCATTCTCTGTTTTAGTTGCAATAAGATGCAGTTACATTCTTCCAAATTAGGAAGCTGAAATGAAATGTCACAGGTTGTCAACATCACACTGAAAAATAAGATGCTAACACACCTGACAGATGGTTGATACCCTGAAAACATCCTTTGCAGAGCAGAAGCTTAAACAGGAAAGCATAGTTGTGCACGACCTCCCTTGTCCTATATAGACAAGAGAGCTAGTGTTGGAGACCTTTGACATCAAGCCTATTAAAAAAAATCTAGAAGAAATTATGTTCAGAGCAATTTTCATTTAAAGAGTCAGTATTTCTAATTTTAGTAACAGTATTAGATAGTTCTTTGTAATATCATGTAGCCTGATACAGCCGTGATCTATAAAGTAGCAAGTATAAACTTCCTGAATACATTAAGTAGTTTTTAAAGGCAAGAAAAACAGGTAGGAAATTTCTATCCTTCCCATCCTTCAATTCCAATTCCCCAATCTTATCGCCAGTTTCACAGCAGACCACCTGATGTGACTTTCCATCCTCTCTGCCCCATTCCCAGGAGACTAAGTAGATCTTCTCCCACAGTCTTCCTCCCTCATCCATGCCCCAGTTTAGTCATCAACACTCAAGCCACTCTCTCCCTGGAAACCACTAGTCATGGCAGCCAGAGAACCAGGTGGGTAACCCTCACTGTCCTTCCTGTCTTCCAGTTCCAGTTCCCCAGGCTCATCCCCAGCCTTGTATCAGACCATCTTCAGGGGCCTGTCTACCCTCTCTTCCTCCATTCCCTGTGGACTCCATACATCCTCTGGGCAGACGCCTTTCCTCCCCCTGCCCCATGGTAGACCCTCTCAATTCTCTGACCCTTGTAGTCCATCCTCATTCCTCCTTGTCAACCATAAATACCTAGAAACAAGTTATGCCAGGGACCCCCAGTGGTTACACCTGGCAGAGACTTAGAAGCCCATCCTCAATGAACCCACAGCAACCACATACTTCTAAGATCAAGAGAGGGCAATAGAAACAAAGGAATGGAAAACACACTCAATGAAGACAAGACTAGATATGAACACCTAGAATTACAATCATCATGAAACCAGATACCAGATGCCAGTGTCAAAATACAGTCAATAACAGCCAGGGCAGTATGTCTCCACTAGAGTACAGCAAACCCTACTATCGTCGATCCTGAGAAATGTAATATAGATGAAGTACCAGACAAGGACTTCAAAATACCATATGAATTATGCTCAAGGATAAGAATGAAACCATAAAATAAACTCATCACAACATATAATAATCAAAACATTAAATGTACAGAACAAATAAAGGATATTAAAAGCTGCAAGGGAAAAGGAACAAGTAACATATAAGGGAAGCCCTATTAGAATAATCATTGACTTTTCAGTGGGTACTCTAACTGCCAGAGGGGGATAGAAGGATGTTCCATAAACTGCAAGAGACCATAGATGCTAGCTTACACTAGTCTACACACCTTAAAATTATATGAAGAAGGCCATTAATGCAATCTATGAAAGCACAACCAAACAGTGGAATTAAATGAAGAAAACTATTCAAGACAAGAAAGGGGAAATACAACAAACTCTAACTGAGGATAATCTGGAAACAAAAAAATTAAGAACTTGATCAGGAACTTCAGAGGCAAACCTCACTAACAGAATACAAGAGATAGAAGAGATCATCTCAGGCACTGAAGACAAGATAGAAGAAATGGATGTCACAGTCAAAGAAAATGTTCAATCTATAAAAATCCAGATACAACATTATCTAGGAAATCTGGGACATGATGAAAATATTAAATCTATAAATAAAGGAATAGAAGAAGGAGAAGAAATCCAGGTCAAACACATAGAAAATATTTTTTAATTATAGAAAAAATGTCTTTAACTTAAAGAAAGGTACAAGAAGAATACAGAACACCAAATGGATTGGACTAGAAAATAAAGTCCCCTCAGCAAATAACGACCAAACTTACAGGGGAAAAATACCAAGTGACATATAAAGGCAGATCTATTAGAATAATGACTTATGTTTTAATGAGGGCTCTAACTGCCAGAAGAGCATGGACAGGTCTTCTAAACTCTAAGAGACCACAGATGCCAGCCCAGACTACTATACTCAGCAAAACTTCCAATCACAATACATGGAGAAGGAAAGAAAATCCATGACAAAAAAATTAAGCAGTATATATCCACAATTCCAGCTCTACAGAAGTCTCTAGAAGGAAAACTTCAACCTGAAGAGGTTAACCACTTGTAAGAAAACAAAAGGAATAAATAATCTCAAACCAAAAAAATCAAAAGGGGCAGGGGCCCACACCACAACAAGAAAATAATGGGACCCAACAAACAGTACTCAATGGTAATACTGAACATCAATAGTCTCATTTCCCTGATAAAAAGACACAGACTAACAGAATGTATGCAAAAATGGGATCCATCCTTCTGCTGCATCTCAGAACCACACCTTAACATCAAGGATAGGAGACTCTTCAGGGTAAAAGGATGAAAAAGATATTCCAAGCAAATAGGTGCACAGTTGGACAATGTGCAGAGAGTAAGAGACCTTGGAACACTTGTCTTAAATGGGATGTCTCCATCAATTTCGACCCATCACGGCCCAGAGAACCCTGTAGAAAAGAAGGCAGAAAGAGTATAAGAGCCAGAAAGGATGGAGGTCACCAAGGAAACATGGCCTTCTAAACACTGCAGGGCCGAGGCACATATGAGCTCACAGAGACTGTGGCTGCAGACACAGGGCCTGCACATTCTGTGCCTGATGGAGTCCCAGTGTTGAGAACCCAAGTGTACAAAAGCCCACATATCTAACACAGATGCTATCTCCAATCGATAAGCACTCCCAAATGAAAATTTAGTTTTCTCTAATGGAGTCTCACTAGATATACAAACCATTCTTAAAACCCATGCCCAGCAGTAGATGGCCAACACAAAATGAACTGAATGGTATTTTTGGAGTTATTTCCTTTTGTCTCATAATGTTTTGCTCGGGTATTTTTTTTCTTGCCCTACAGGACTTTGCTTTTATAGTATGCTTTTTAAATTTGTGATTTTTTGAGGATTTCTGTTCATTCATGCTTATGTGTATGTGTCTCTGTGTTTTTATGTGTTTCTTGTGCATTTCCTTTGGCTCTTACTTTTTTGTTTTTTTATTGTGTCCTATTCACATTTGTTTGTTTTTGTCTTATGTGATTATTATTATTATTATTATTATTTTCTTTTTATTTTTTTAATTCTTTTTTTAAAGATGCCTGCTTGTTTACTAATAGAGAGAGCAAGAAAGGATATGAATTTGGGTGAGTAGGAAGGATCTTGGAGGAGGTGGGGGAGAGGGAAAATAATCAGAACACATTGCATGAAAAAAATCTATTTCAAATAAAAAAGATTATTCAGTAGCAATTTATTTACAATAAAATTTATCTTTAGAAAAGCACACAGTTTTAGGGCTGGGGAGATGGCCATGTGGGTAGGAGAGCTTGCTGTGAAACCTGATAACCCAAGTTCAGCCCCATAACCCACATTAAAAACACCTTATGTGGTGGTGCTCATCTGCAAACCTAGGAATACCACAAAAAGATGGGGGACAGAGACAGAAGAATCAATTGGAAGCTTGTCGTGAGCTAGCCTGAGGTATGCAGTGCAGCAAAAACAAGAGAGAAGTGTCCAGCATGATAGAAGGAAATTACCTACTCCTTACTGCTCTCCTCTGACCTCCACATGCATGCTGTGGCACTCCCATGTCCACACTAAGACATTTACACACACACACACACACACACACACACACACACACACACACACATATACACATACACTATTACACAGACATGCATATACACACTTATCACACACGTGTGTGCACAGGTCATAAATAAGAAAATTAGAGAATACAGTTCAATGAGCTTTGACAAATGTTTACTACATCCAAGAAACAGAACACTTTTATATGGTAAATATTTCAGGGTCACTTACAGTCAGGTAGTAGTACCCTGTTCTCTTACCAAAGCTACTGATGACTAATGTGTTCTGTCTGCAGGTTTCCTACCATGGAAAGTTTTCAGAAGGTCAAAAATTAAAAAATGCACTCACACTGTCTGTGGTCTTTATGTCTTATTTACATTTTATTTCACCTAGCCTAAAGCTGTCTGGATCTACACACACACAACATATTCATTTAATATTTTACTGAGTCATATTGCATTGTTGTTGTGTAACAAAACTTTTCCTGGAGAGACTCTACACACACATCTACTCACCCAGACAGGATGTTCATGACAGACCAAAGCATGGATGCCACCAAAGTCCACCTTGGTGAACCAATGAGTTTTTGGAGTTACGTACAGGAATGCGGGTGATAGGTTACTTCCAGGAGCAGAAATGACCCATAGACAGCTGCATCACCAAAGCTCACCTCAGTATGGTGATAGTTCACAACACTTATAAACCTGGGGTGGACCTCACAGCCTGTAGACAGCTCAACAAGATGAAGATAGTCCTTTGCAGGTGCCTCAGTCTAAACCTCTTTCAGACAGCATAGCTGGTCTGGTCTCAGAGTCATTTTTGCCCCTTTGCTTGTCTGCAAGACATCTTTGCAGCTCAACTCCTCTTATCTGAGAGGGACTTTTAGCTTTTATTACTTACTCTGGTTGGAAGGGGCCTAATGAAGTTGGTCAGTTCCAGGAACTTCCTGAAGCTATTCGGAGTTGTTTAACTTCCTGTTTAAGGAATTTCCTGTAGAATTGGATGTTTCAATATTGTGGGAAATTATTACTCACAGATTGTATGGATGCTTTGGAACCTGTCCACTCACGGGCTGAAGGGCAGAGCTGTTTCCAATCTGAAGATATTATGGCAATGCTGTGAAGATTGCTCATAGAATGTTATCAAGGCATAGTATCCGCACTAACTTGTGGCAAATGCTCAGTACTAGAAATGTTTTCACCAGTACAAGGAATAGAATTGGTATGCCTTCTAGTTTCTGGAAAGGGCTTTGGAAATTTACACACACAGTTTTGTTGACACTTCTATTTTTATTCCCCTTTGATAGATATACAGCAGCAAAAAAAGCTAAGAATATAAATATTTTAGTTTATAAGCAATTACCAGAATGGTTCCAAATTGCCATGCACTATATTCTTGGTAGCATTCTACTTTTCTTTTTGTTATTTTTGGTGATGTTTGGCATTTTAGGCTATGTATTCCCTAATTTACCTTTATTCTCCTTGGTTTGGTATGTAGTATTTTTGTATTTAACAGATCAAATGTGTCCCAAATCCCCTTGTCATTTATTTTTGGCAAATAATTTATTCATTAATTCAGTGTTTAATATCCAAATACTGCAGCCAAAGACTGTATTTTGTGTTATTTCAAAAAAAATTAAGTCATTTGTATTTGCTTGATGGCTCAGACTGTGTTCCATATTGCTGTTTTCCAACTTGCCGTTTAAAGAAGGCATGTTGTCCTTTTGTTGGGTATTCTAATGCCAATTGGATGTGGGTGTGGTTAGGGGTGTGGCTTCTCTGAATTCCTACCTTTTCTGATACTTGCATTTAGCACTCAGAAAACAGGATGGTGGAAATTGTGGAACTGTTATTATTTTCTTTCCATTTTACCTTTTATTCTCTCTTCATTTTGTGTTTGTTTGTATACGTATTTAGAGTTGATAGATATTGCTCTGAAGAATAAGGTTTTATTTTTGATAGCCAGGAAGTTTTTTAATTAACTAACACCAAAATTAAATGAAATAAATATATTATTGTATAACCCTTTTGCTCTAAAATAATTCTTCCACGATTATTTTTTCTCTTCTTTTAACTAAGAAATTTTTCTATTCATTTTACATATCAATCACAGATCCGCCTCTCCTCCCTCCTCCCGCTCCCCCCAGTCTTCCCCTCCAACTCATCCTCCATTCCCTCCTCCAAAAAGGTAAGGCCTCCCATGGAGAGACAGCAACTGGTACTTTCATAGATATTAAAATAGGGATTACATCTTTCTGTAGATTAGTATTATGTTTTGTGTCCATAATGTTATATTTAAAATTGATATATTTAGGCTTTTTAAAATTCTACTGTAGTAATCTGTCTTTGTCAGTTTGTTTTAATAACGGGTCTCCTGTGACCCAGGCTGGCCTGGAACTCACTGTATAGCCAAGGATGGCAGAACCTTGAACTCTAAATCTTCCTGCCTCCCATTACAAGTGATAGGATTACAGGTGTGCACTACACCTGGTTGACAATTTAATTTTAATTATCAGTGCATTTCTCTGGGATCTATACTGTTTAGCTTTAACTCATACAGGCTACATGTTGATGTTATCATTTCAGTTCATGTCTAGGAATCTTGGGATGGTGGCATTCCATTCCTTTTCTTTCTTCCTTCTTTTACTATGTTACTATGTGCTTTAATCCTTTACATATTATCAACTCCTCAGTACAATGCTACTAATTTCACTTCCTTAATATGTCAGTTCTTTCTCCATACAATGCTATTAATTCCAATTACTTAATATGTCAGTTATTACATGAGGTTACTAGAAATAATGGAAAGAAATCACTTTTATACTTATCTGCATTTTATATATGTGAGTGCTCCTGATTCCCTTGTACAAATCTATATTCCTTCTTTTCACACAATTCTATTTATTATTAACTGTAGTTTTAATCTATTAGAAATGAAATCAATTAGAATATGATCATACATGAAAATGTCTTTTGGGTCTTTAGTTCTATAAGCATTTTACTAGAATTAAAATTCTGGGTTGGCACAAATGAAGGATCATGTAGGACAAGATGTTTAGACAGGACAACAAATAAATCACTTGGTAGAAAAACAGAAGCATTGAGCAAAGAGAATAGGACTTATCAATTCCAATATCCTTTATGCTTCCTATGACTCTGCCTTTGTTATTTTCAGATTAAAAGAAGACATATATATATCTATCTATATGGATATGTATATATGTAAATGTATGTATACATTTTGTGAAAAATATATATATGTTCATCCCAAGAATGTTAGAGTAAAATTAATAAAATAATATATACCAGAAGTTAAACTGATTATATTGGTTTCATTAGTTTGTCTTCAACAAATAATACTGTTAATTGTAGGGAAGAAGATGAAAGAATCTATGTAAGAGCCATGGGGTTGAAATACACATCCCCAAAGCAGCAGGAAAAATAACTGAGCATGTCATTTCTTAAAATGAGGGAAACTTTCTTTTCCACGGGACTAGAAGCCCTGGGATGCTGTTAGAATTGTGCCTACTGTCTAGTACAAAAGGACTTGAACCAGAGAAAATGGACATTGGAAGTCAGGAATAGTGTCTTAGGTACTTTTTTATTTTTATGATAAGACATCATGACCAGAGCAACTCATAGAAGAAAGAACTGATTGGGAGCGTTGCAGTTTTAGAGGATGAGTTCATGGCCGTCATTGCAGAGGGCATGGTAGCAGAGGCAGAAAGGCATGGTGCTGGAGCAGTAGCTGGGAGTTTCCATCTTGATCCACAAGCACGAGGCAGAGAGAGCTAATTTGGAATTCCCTGGGTCTTGGAAACTTCGAAGTCCACCTCCCGTTACATACTTCCTCCAAGAAGGCTGTAGCACCTAATTCTGTCCAAAAAGCTCCACCAATTTCCTGCCAAATATCTAAATATGTGAGCTGGGTGCCATTGTCATTCAAATCACCATAAATAGTTCCTTCTATAGAAAACCACTGCATATTAAGGACCCCAGATTAGACTACTATCGGTAGTGGAGAGGGTGCCTGAACTGGCTTACTCCAGTAATCAGATAGGTGAATACCCTAACTGTCATCATAGAACCTCTATCCAGTAACTGATGGAGGCAGATGCAGAGATCCACAGCCAAGCACCAGGCCAAGCTCCAGGAGTCCAGTTGAATAGAGGGAAGAGGGATTATATGAACAAGGGGAGTGAAGATCATGATGGGGAAATCTACAGAGACAACTGAACAAAGCTTGTAGGAACTCATGAACTTCCAACAGCTATGGGACTTGCATGAGATCTGACTAGACCCTCTGCATATGGGAGACAGTTGTGTATCTGGGTCTGTTTGAGGGACCCCTGGCAGTGGGATCAGGATCTATCCCTGGTTCATGAGCTGGTTTTCTGGAACCAATTACCTATGGTGGGACATCTTGCTCAGCATTAATGCCGGGGGGAGGAGCTTGGTCCTGCCTCAACTGAAGGTGCTAGGCTTTGCTGACTCCCCATGGGAGCCATACCCTTTTGGAGGAGGGGTGGGAGTGCGGATTGGTAGGAGGAGGCTGGCGGGGAGTGGGAGGAGGGATGAGACGGGGATCTGTGGTTGATATGTAAAAAAATAAAAAAAATTCTTAAAAAAAAGAAAAAGAATTCACATTGCACAAGGAAAGGAATAAGAAATTAAAATACATGAAAGTTACCAACCAAATATAGGAAATATAGGAGTAAAATTGACATTTTTAAGAATGATAGACTAGAATAAGCAATCAAAACAACTTAGTAGGATTCAGAATTTTCTGCAGATCAGTTGGAAAATTGAATGAGCAAAGCTGTGAGCAAATTACAACTCAACAATAGTGAAAAGTCAGGTGGATAAGTGACCTTTTGCTACTAGAGAAATAACAGTGATAGCTTAGTGTCTAGTTTAGGATGATGGGCAACTCAAGAAAAGAAAGACAAGCTCCCCTGGACAAGAAATAGGAAAACTAAAACCATGGAAGTACCAAGAGTCTTAAGGATAATAAGATATTAAGTCTAGGTTTTAGGAGAAAACCCAGAAGGCTGAACTTGAATTAACATCAAAGATCAAGAATTGAGAATACATTTCTTCCTATTTGATGATGCAGGTTGATTATGCTGATAATATGTAATTATATGATGAAACACAGTCAACATATAGTTGGAATGAAGAACATTAAAATCTATATGAATATGGACTATTGAAACTAAAAGATAACTTTGATTTTTAAATATTTAAATTGTGTTTGTTTTAATCATTAGGCAATATGTACATATATATGTTTATATGAGCATGCACATGTAAATCTTGATGAACCAAATAACTCCAGAGTTTGTACAAAAAAAGAAAAATTCCACAAACACAGACTCTCACCCATCTTCTCAATTATACCTATGGCATAATTTTTATGTCAATGTTTGAGTAATTATGGGTATGTATATGTTATTTTACCCTACCTTGAATATAAAGAGTACTTTTCCTTTTCGACAAAATTTTTTACTCTCTGGAGTTAAGAATTATCCAATTTTGGGGTACCTATTTTTTCCATATACTTAATGCTAATTCAAATATCTTCACCATTTGTCAAATTTTCCTGTAATGTACACTATTTCATGGACAAAAGTGATTTTAAAGATATCTTTTTTGAAGACTTCTGAGCTACTCCATTCTGGACTGATTTTCCTTCAGGCCTGGCATACTGCCTGGAATTTCCACTTCTCCATGAACCCATAGGCATCCTTCATACTTCCTCTCTGTTTTCTGCATGTCATAGCATTCTGTGTTGGTACATGCCTTTGTTTTAATGAAGCTCTCTTTAGAACAGCTTCTTGTGAAGAGTATATAATAGCATATTTAGAAGACATTGAATGTCTCTACCATTATTCTTGATTTATGGTTTGTCTGGATATCAAGCTCTATGTTTGAAATAATGTCCCCTGCAACCTTATGAACAATGTTCCATTGTCTCCCTTCTCCACTCTGATCTTAAGTAGCCTTGAGCCTTCCAAGCTTGAGACTTCTCCCCTCTCTGTAGCTCATAAAATTTCATCTTTGATTTCAATGTTCTAAAGTTTCATGTTGATGTACTTTGAAATGGATCTATTTTAAAATATAGTTTTCTGAGCACAGGAGGGCTTTGTGTTTTCTGGTGGCCCATGTCCTCCAATCATGAGAAAAAAAATGGGTTGATTAAATAATACTTCCTTTGGGTTTTATTATTTTGTCTCTCTATCTACTTAGGTTTTTTTGATTATCATACCTCTTAAAATATTATTCATTTTGTTATGATTTTTCTTCTTAATTTGTCATCTGTTTTTGGTTTTCTTATTTCACATTTATCTGCTTTCCAGAAACTTTTCTTAGCTTTGTCTTTGAAAATGTCTACAGACTTAAAAAAAAAAAAAAAGAACTTAAAATGTAATGAGTATTTGAGACAATGTATTTTGATCATATTCACCCCTTCCCCAAGTCCTCCAAATCCACCCTATTTCCTACCCACCAAACTTTGTGCCCTCTCTCTTTTTTCTCTTTTATTAGCTCATCAAATTCAGCTTGTGCTGCCCACACACCCTTAGATGTGTGGCCGTCTACTGGAGGAAATTTTACTAAATCCTTTAGTAGTGTCTTGTTCTTTTTTCATAAAAATATTTTATTTATCAAAGATAACTTATATGAGTTTATAAGTACTTATAAGAATAAATATACTTTTTATACCCAGCTTTCTTTCCAAAAATCTATGGCATTTGCTCTCTTGTTTTGAGCTCTATCCTTTAACATGGAGGCTGCTTGCAGATGACGAGTCATCGCAGGTTGTCTCTGATACATCAACATAGGACCTTTAATGCTGACTTGATGATTAAGCATCTAGCAGCTTGTAACTCTGATTTTCACTACCAGTGGTGATGTAATTTCTTACCAAATTTAGAAATATTTTATGTTGTTTTTCCTCTATTTGGTGAGCAGATTTCTCCATATAAGTTTTTTTTTTTTCATGTCCTCCTTTCACAGGAGACTAATGGAGAGGAGCTAAGATATTACACTTGTGTGGTGTATTCATTCGTCAAATCTTATGTTTAAAAGAACACCCGCCCTCAAATGTCTCTGAGTGTAGAGACCTCCTTACCTCCAGTCTTTTGCTGGTATAATATGAAGTAATTGCTTGGAAATATGTCATGATGAGTATGTTCTGAGGCTTGAACTGTTTGTTACTGTTTAAGTCACTTTTTAACTTGTCAGCTTTATTAGAAATAACAGGTGTGTAGCAAATAGCATGAACTGTACAAGTCAATGCATTTTGATAATCATAATTACCCATGACCCTATCTTCACTGTAAAGATACACACTGTATCTGTCACTAGATCCCCCTGTCTCTTTTCAGTCATCTCTCCTTTCAGAAGGTCACACACACACACCTCCCATGTAGTCTTTTGTCTTGTTCCTTTCAGCATAATGATTTTAAGATTCATTTATGTTTTTGCAATTTCAGTGTTTTTTTTTCTTTCATGCCTAAGTGTTATTACATTTCATCAGTGTTCCTTTAACATTATATCCATTTACTCATAAACACAGCTGTTTGCAGTTTAGAGGCATATGAATAAAGTTTTTGTGAACTTTCCTGTACAAGTCATGCACACTCAAGTGTGGGCATGTACTTCAAATGTCTCTTCTACAAACGCCTTGATGTATGCTTTCATTTCTAAGAGACTACCAGCCTATCAAAGTGATTGTTTCATTTTATAGGACACTCCACATCCTCTTCACCACTTATTGCCATGTATATTTGCAATTTTAGTCACTCTAACCCATGTGTAGTTTTAATTGTTGCTCAAAGTTTTCAACCGGTACTTCCCTTCACTTCTAGAAAACAGTGAGAAAAATGGTACTGCACATCCACAATTTTGAAGGTATGTTCCCTGGGAGTCATTAACTTGTGTCATGATTTTGCTCTTAAAGATAAAGGATTTAATATCCCAGATTGCTAAGTTAGACATTATCTATCCATATGCTTTCCATCTTCCATGATATAGTCATTGTTATCTCTACATTTTCCTGCTTTGTTTTAATAAGTTTCTATATGTAAAACTTTATTCTTTTCATCTCAGCAAGATTTTTGAAGGCAATGTAAGTAAAGAATCATATTTACTTCCTCATTATTATTCCTCTGTTAAGCACTATGTTTAACATACAAAGTCACTATCAGAGCACTGACAAGATGGGGGTTTAAATAATTAATTAAGGTGTATTATTCTCACAGTAAGAGAAATAAGAATAATTTGTGAAAATGTGGACTCAGAAAGGTATACACTTTTGTCCATGATATACACATGTAATATATACAAATTGAAAAAAGTGCCTTGTTCAGTATTGATGCATGCACTTCATGCATTTCTATCTCTTCCACCCTCCATTTCCTTCCCTCTGATTCCTCCTCCAGTACTTTTCCATCCTAAGTTCATGTACTTTCTTTATTTTTTGTCTTAATATTCACTGAATCCATTTAGTGTTGCCTGCATGTGTGTGGCTATAAATGGTGTCCCTTTTACACATTATTATTATATTGGAATGATTGTTTGAAAAGGCAACTGAGAAGAAATAATGAATTAGTATAAGCTCTTTTCCAGAGATATCAAAAAGTAGTCTGAAAGAAAACTAAGAAAAAATTAGCAATTAACTACCTAAGCAAACTAGGACTGCTGTGCATTTTAATTTTGCTTCAAAAATTCTGTATATTGTACAGTAACAGCTCAGGAAGCCATATTTGATGGGAAACATGCTTACTTACATCTATTTACTGATATTTTACTTCAATTTTAATGAGACATAGAAATAAACCTTAAGTGACCTGGATGACTTCGTTTGCTGTTTCATGTTTTCCAAGCAGCTCTCAGCAGGAATGAAATGGAGGATTACAAACAAACATTATCTTAGAGTCATTTGATGTCACATTATTTATGAGTGTCTTGCCAAGCAGAGGTTTAATTCAGGAATCATGTTTTTTCCATCATATAATAGAAATATTAATGAAAAGTCCACTTACCAAAAAAGAATATTCAACTACAGGCAGAGTAATACTCCACAGACACAGGAATCTGACAAAAGATGGTTTGTACTCTTTATAAACAGCCACATCTACCTCAGCTTTCTCACTTGTCAACTTTCCGGTAAGAACATTTGGATTAATCAATTGTTGTTATTGTGGCTTCTATACATGTTGTTTACGATAAAGCAACACTAGTACTTCCAGGGCTAGAGATGTAGTGCAGAGGCAGAGTGCATTGTTCTCACATGCAACTTCCTGGGTTTAATACATATCACTTTGAAAGAAAATGAACAAGACTTGAATTCTTCCAAATATCCATCTCCTACCAGTTTTCATCTTTCTTCTCATACTTCTCTTGATAAAGGACAATTGCCATTAGGGCTTCAAAACTCTTTAGAGGTGACTATACTTCAGATAAGTGTATTGTTTGTCAGATTCCTGTGCCCTTATAGTTAACATTGATAATTATAAATATTTTATTTTTTCATATAACTTTAAAATTCAAGATTAGAAAGTCATAGTACTTTATATTGGGTATATAGAAAAGCCTATCACAATTATGAAACACAAGTACCAATTAAGGTTAAATTTTATAGTTCTAGTTGCACAAGACTAGTTGTTAAATTGTTAACATGTATTTCTGAAAATAAAGACAGGATAATATAATTGTATTTCACACTCAGTTCTATCATATTGTGAACAACAGAGACTCATGTTCATTGGTAGTCACTTCCGGTAATGGTCTATAAAAGGAAATGTGCTATTGATAAACAAAGCCAAGATGAGAAAACATGCATCTGATTCTTTTTCTTTTTAAGACTATCATTTAATTTGATCTTCTTTATCAAAGTTGTTTCTAAAAAGGGGCTGAGTTTCTGCTTCAAATAAATAACAAAATGAAATTCAAGAAACATGGCAGAACATGTTAAAGCCTCTATTTAAAAGTCATTTCACTAAAGATAAGAGAGGTAGAGTATAATCTATGTATCTAGCTAAAGAGATTTTGCTTGTGTATTTAATGGTTTTAGACATACTTTATAGTATATAGAGTATAACTGTGTAATTGAAATAATCATAGCTATGTTGTATAACTATAACTATATATAAATAAAAGGATTAGAGAAATACCATAAACCAAACTGTCACACTGATGTGCTAAACTGTGGAAGAGTTGGGTGGGAAGCAATGTCTCCACTAAGTGAAATATTAAGTGTGGCATTTCGATGATGTGGCTTTACACAGATAAAAGTTAAAGTAAATATAATTTCTCTTGCTTATAGATCATTGATAGACCAATATTATAATTTCTCTTTTGTCTTTCAAACTGTATACTGTTAAAAAAGCATCCATAGTATAGTGTGTTATATTATTGCACTTACTATTGTACCCACTGAAATTATTACATTATACTTTTCCAGTTATTCATAAAGTTATCTGACAATTTTCATCATTTGGACTCCCCAGGGTTAAGATTCCAGGTGTGCACACTGATAGACTCAGCGCCAATCCGAGCAGTCATTCTCCTTTCAGAACTCCAGTTTTCCCATAACAGGTGACTTGTGCCTCTTTCCAATTATAGCATAGACCAAGATTCCCAATGTATACAGAACACTTTGTAAAATAGTAGCTGTTGTAGGGAAGACTAAAAGCTGAATGTTGATCAAATTTCAGTTTAACAAGGACATTAGAGCAAGCTAGAACCATTCAGAAGAATGGACTGGAGGAAACTCCGAAAGAAAAAAAAAATAACATCACCTTTTCAAAAAGGAGAAACAAAATTGGAAATAAAAATCACCCCTGAAGGCTAATTTGAAAATATAAACACAAACTACAAACAGAAGCACAAAGACTAGTACAACAGACTTTGTTTAACAGAGTAATTGATTATTCACAGAAAAAATCAATTACCGCTTTAGTTTTATAAATAATTTAGCATTCAGAATAGAATGAATTAAGTTCTTGAAAGTTCCTGCAACTATTACATAACTCATGAACATCAATTGTGTAATATTTTACCTTGAATTTGCTAGTGCAAGGAACTAATTCATGTTAAATTATGTGAGACTGTGAAATGAAGAACTCTTCAAGACATCATACATTATATGGCACAGCATAATACCATCTATGAAGCAGTAAAGCTCAGTGCATTATAAAGCAGTACTCATGATTGCAGGTTGGAAACCAGGAGAAGGAGAGAGGAATGGAGGAATATACCATGAACATTATGTGTCTGGTATGTCAGGGTTCAGAAAGAGACACGTGGTACTATAATTCTAGAAATATGCTTAAGAGACACTCTTCAGAACAGAAATTTAGCAAAAAATAAAGAGTTCTCATCACAGGATCTATAGACACCGGGGTGAGGATGACTGTCACTGTACTGAAGCATTTATCTCATTTTGTAGCAGTGTTTCAAATCAGCCATTGAGGGAGTTTCTTCCCTATCTTTGAGTTTATCACCAACAACACAAAAATCATCAAAACATTAATAGGTTTATTGGCCTAGAACAAAACTAGTCCATGCCACGTTTCTCTTAGAAATAATTTGGTTCTTTTCATGTGGAGTACTCAAGGCATCATGATACTGACTGGAAGATGCACAGAGTGAAACGTGCTGAAGACATTCTTATGATAAGACATCTGTCCACAGCAGCAGTGTGCATCCGACTCCCCTTTAGCTCACACCCACAAATCCCAACTCCCATCAACTTGCAGCCCCGAGTGGTAAAACAATGCTACAGCTTTTTATAGATGGACTACTGAATCTATAAAAGTGACTCAGTTACCATCCAGTAGAGAAACCTCCTCATTATCTGGATTTTACAAGCTCTCTATGTTAGAGAGTTCTGCTCTGTTACAATTTTGAATTATTTTTTTTTCTAACATAATAAAAACCTTTAGAGAAGCCCCCACCTCTAGTCTTTTTCCTGCCTGGCTCCATTTCCCAAGCATACCCGACTGTACGTGAACACACGTTGCAAGCACACACATATCTTTAAAGTTGTTTATCCCGAGGCAGCACCATGATGATCGAGAGAAAGTACTTTGCCAGAAAGGACAATTTACCATTGTGTTTTGAGTTTTTTTCTTTCTGAAAAGAAAATTACATTGGGCAAAACGCCTCTGGAATCGTATATTTTGCATGTTAGGACAAGAACTTAGACTATTTTGCACAAAAACGTTAGTGAATTCTTCAGAACAAAAGAAATGTCAGCATGGGTCCCCAATTTCCCCAGTTTCGGCTTTTAAATAGACAAGGGACTCCTGTGCAGTGTTTTAACACCGGCGCTATGACATTTACATAGATCGCAAATCAAATATCTCTCTCTCAAGCACCTACTTGTTCTTTGAAGAAAAGTTAAATACCATCTCAACAGAGGGTGTGGGCTGTCTAATGCAGGCTAGACATTTTATTTACAGCCCTTTCCAAAGCACTGTAAATACATCGATCTTTGCAAATAATGTACTTATTCATCTAAAATATGGCAAGGATTCATCTTTTTCTTATTTTAATTTCAAATTCTGATTAGCTATGTTAATATTTATGACTGTTTTGTCAGTTTTTAGCTATTTCCTTATAACAGATGACTCTTCTTTAAAACGTTGTGTGTTGCCGAAAGAATCAGAAATTGGTCCTTTGACATTTGATCAATTTTCTTGCCAGTGCGTCCTTTCTCCCCCTGTTCTGAACTTCTCTCTGCATACAAATCTTTATTTCCTTTGGAAGTGGAAAAAGAGCACTTTTCTTAAGTTTTCCCTCCATTTAACTCTTGGAACTACTTAAAATTTCCTCTGCTTTCACTTGCTATGGTCACCAACAACCAGCATCTTGCCCAATATACACGTGCGGCTCTCCATCATTGACTTCTCAGAACAGGCTTGGCCACGGAGAAGCCATCTCCTCTAGGAGACCTCCTTTCCTTTGGATTCTGAGAATCATCCTGTTCTGTTTCTTCTTGCTTCCCATGCTCCTCATTGGTTGGTCTCTTTCCCCTTAGTCTATGTGTCCAAAACTCTGCAGCAGCCTCAATCCCTTGTGTGCAGACATGATGGCAGAAATGTCAAAACAACGATATAACTCAAAGAGAAGAAAAATAAGAGAAATTAATTAATTAATTAAAAGAAATATTAAATAATATAATTTGACATAGAAGGGCTTAGGAATGTTTTGAATATAAAAATTATGAAGTTATTACATGCTCCTATTTATCATAAACACTCTTTGGATTTAAGCCTGGTTAAAAAATCAGAAGCTATTTCATATAAGAAGCAAAGGGGAATAAAAATCAGAAAGGTAGACATCAGTACAGAAATGAAAATTCAGAATGAGAATGTTTAACAAACACAACTCATTTGTACATGACAAGAAAAAGGGAAATAACCAGAGTAGAAATTGGCCAAGAAAACCTTGAGATGGTTGTAGTGGAAACAATCAGAATGCTCTTCTATAAAGGGATGGAGGCCTTTTTCTAAGTATAGAATCAAAATCTATGCTGTTGCCTTGTGCGAGGGAGTGATAAAGTATCTCAGAATCTTAAAAGCATTTCCTGCCTTTAAATTCAACCACAAATGGAGATATGCAGGCACTATCACTTAAAGATACTGTTTTCTCCAGTTCAGTAGGCAACAGGGGCTAGAGCATAGGTTTGAAAGAAGCAGTCATTTAGGAAGATGTAAGAAGCTGGGGTGTTAGACTTTTGGGGGGCAAAATGAGACAATGCTGGGAAACAACAGACAATCTACTACCACATGTTTCTACATCAGTTTTCACCAGGGTAGATTTCTTATCTTGGCAATGATGTACCTTTTGTGAAGTTTTATTAATGAAAATCCTTACTTAGCTTTGAGTCCATTGCATGAAATTCTCCATCTCACATGGATACAACCATGTGATTGGGTCTCATTATTATTTTTTAAACACTGCAGGACAGGAGCCCTCAGAAGCTACCTAGTTCTCTGGACACTGTGTCACTGGGGAGTTGGGAAGTTGAACTCTGTATCCAACCTGCTCATGCCTCAGTAGCTCATCAAGACTGTGTGCTCCAGCATTGTGACATTCAGCATCCATGTTAGATGCTGAGCTGCATCACTCCTTAGCGTGAGGAGGTTGTCTGGGCTTTACCCTTGAACTTATTTCAGGCTGCTGATGTGGCTCCTTGGCTTGAATGGATGACACCATTGGCCTTGGGTAAGCCAATCCTCACTATGTTGAGGTGCACGCTTGGCAGGAGGACTCCTCACCAGTCCCTTGCTATGCTGTGTTATCCCAACCTTCATGATAGAGGCACTTGCACAGCTGTTGCAGGGCACAGGAGGCTGGATGTTTAGACTTAATACCTTAAGAATTGGTTGCAAGCTTCTTTGTCTCTGTTCTTTAATTTCAAACAGCTCACAATAAAGTGGGAAAACCCAAAGACTCCATTGGATGGCAAATTTCTTTACCTACGCACATGGTTATTTTAGTATCTAATTGTGGATTAAAAGGTTTGAGAAGTATCCAAGACATTGTGAGACCTGGTTCTGCATTCTGGTGAGTTAATGATGCTGTCTTCCAGCTCAAAAGACTCACAGCAAGCTACACGTTATATATGAGACTTTGCCTTTTAAAGTATTGATCTTTTAAGGAGATTTCAATTTTGGTACCACCAATACATGCACAGATTTCTATATTTCTCCTGGGAATAATGGTAAGAATGGAAGACTATTGATTCATCTGCAAAGACTTTACAAAACATAGTGTTGAATTTTAAAAACTTCCCTTTCTTTTCTGTTGAATCTAGTTACAGGGACCACATGTCCTAAGCCAGTAGTCCTCAACCTTCCTAATGTTGCAGCCCTGTAATAACAATTCCTCATGTTATGGTGACCCCAACTATAAAATTATTTTCATTGCTACTTCATAACTGTAATTTTGCTACAGTTATGAATTGTATTGCAGTATTTTTTGGAGATAGAGGTTTGCCAAAGGGATGTGACCCACAGGTTGAGAACTGCTGTCCTAGGGCATCTTTGAAATTAGCAAATGCTGGCATTTCACAACTTGGATTTCAGTTCTAAGAAAAAAAAAAACACTGGTGAGCTTTGAATTGGGAAAACAACCATTTCAGGAATAGTGAAGTTTCTTTTGTAGATGTACAAGTTTCTAATGCATCTCACTGGCTCTCATGTTAACTATCCACAAATATAAAACTGTAAGAAATAACTTGTAATTTTCTGACCATGGAATTTCTCATGAGAAAAATATATTCTATGAAAACAAAACCATTTTATTTATTTATTTACTGTGCATGCCTGTATTTGGTTTCATCTATGGATGCACATTTTTGTGTGTACGTATGTGCATGTGAAGGCAGGGGGTCAATGTTGAGTGTCTTCCTCAATCACTATCCATCTTAATTTTTAGGACAAGTCTCTCACTGTACCTGGAGCTCACTGATTCTGGTCGGTTGGCTGGCCAGCAAGCTTCAGGGATCCACTTGCATCAACTTCCCCAGCACTAGGTTTATAGGACACGACTATTGCCATGACTGACTTGTTAACGTGGGTTCTGGGCATCCACACTCAGGCCCCCATGCTTGCATGACAAGCACTTACCCAGCTGAGCCTGAGGAAAAATTCCTCTTTGAAAAAGTTACATGGAAGTGTGTTCTACTGTCTTGTAAATAAATAAATAGCTGAACTACTTAAAGATCCCATAATGATTAAATCTCCTATTTCCAATGGTTTTCAAGGCTTTTGATCACTTGGTTGCATCTTATGTGCTGAACCACAACAAGAACACTTTATTATGAAAATATAGGATCAATAATACAAGAACACATTGAGTTCACAAATGAATACACAAATTTATTCCCTGATTTTTAAGGTATTTGACTGTCTCTTTCTCTCTAATTACTTTTCATTAATTATTTGCCTCTTTATGTAATTTCATAAAAATTCGAAACAATCAGACTTCTTTATAGAATGTTAACCTTGAAGGAAACACTGAAAAGTTGAGCAGGTCTTGAGATGTTAATTTATTTTTCCAATCTGTCATGTACCATGCAGGTCATGCAGCTCTACCAGCCACTGACAGTACAAGGTCAGTAGCATTTTTACAATCACTGTGAGATCCAACTCAAGCTTAGGCAACATTTCCAAGACTTTTGGATGGCAATCCACAGTTGGCTGTGAACCACAGATCAGTATGATGACCATCTTGTTTCTGAACCAAACTCTCACTGGACCAATGCCTGTGCGCTCCCATTGGTACCTCTCTCCCCAATCCCATGCAACTATTCTGTGACAAAGCATATTTACTTCACTTCCAGGAAACATTTAAGGTATTTTCAATTGCTATTTTTATTCTCAACACTCTAGTCTAAGCTTTGATTAGTTTTCCTCTCCACCCAGGTGGTTGTTCCTGATTGTTTTCTAGTATCTAACCTTGCAAATATTTTATTCACAACTGCCAGGAAGAACCTTTAGAGGTATGAATCATTCCATTCCTCCCATGTGCTTCAGATCCCTCGATGAATTCCCTGTACTCTGATTAAATCTCAAGTTCCCAGTGGTTTGCACAGCTAAGGAGGACCTGGCTGCCTCCTGTGTGCTCAGCCATCACAATAACTCATCCCTTGCTCAATCACTTTCTGGGATTATGTTTACTTGATTTTCATGCGAACGTTTTCTGTATCAGGATGCTATTATCTCATTTTTGAAGAATGTCCTTTCCTGCAGCTTTCTTTCTGTGTTCATTTTTAGTATTAGGTCTCCTTTCAAATGTTGCTTCTTCTGTCAGGCCTTCCCTAATCATGCCCATGGAAGATAAATCAATCTATGGTTTAATTTACTTTCTGAATGCTTTTCCTATTGTTGTCTTGTTCAAATTTGGGTTTCTTTCTTAGTGTTATTTTCTCTCGTTCTAGAATGTTTGTGTCAAAAAGATAGAGAGTTTCTTTATCTTGCTCTCCACCACATCTCCAGCTATTAGTTCAGTGTAGAGGACCAGGAAAAAATTTTGAATTAAAGGAAAACTTAAAACTCATTCTGTAATAAGAAGTGTTCTAAATTCACTGAAATACATCACCCTTTACATTTGTACAATTAAAACATTAGATTAAACCATTATTCACTTTCCCAATTAACATAATGATGGAGAGCCATCTTGTATGCATTTTCTGCCATCAAGGAGAAGAAGAAGAGTAAAAATGATAATTAAGTCGACATTATGATCTTTGAGTAACACATAGACCAGGCTGAAATTGTGTCAGACACAAGCTAGGGGTCATGCTCTTACACTGTCTCTTGCTAATACAATAATTTCCTTTTTCTTCACAAGGATTGTAGTTGTAGAAGAGACAAATTCATTATTTAAATTAACATGCAGAGTTTTCAAATAACATCTTGAAGTGTAGAAAGAGAGTCAGAAGTGTTTCTTCATGAAATCCAGTACCTTTTCCTACTTGAACTACATCACAAGAGCCCTCTAAATTAATGCCACATGTGAGACGAGGTGAAGGAAAGAGGAGGTGTCTCAGCAGGAGAAGACACTTTTCTTGAAGCCCAAGGACCCATGTTCAATCCCTAGAACACACATGGTGGAAGGAGAGAACTGACTCCAGTACATTGTCCACTGACCTGCACATGTATGCATACATGTGCACTCACACACTACATGCATAGAATAATAAAGTAAAGTAAAAATAAATTAATAAAGTAAAATGAAAAAGAATTAGAAAATACTAAAGGAATATTCAGAAGACATAAAAGGGGAAAACCTTCAGCCTCATACATACTCAGGAAATTGCAAATAGAAATGTTAATAAGATGCTGTACACAGTGTACCCCATTAGGATGGGAAAGGTGAAATCTCATATATGGACATCAGCAGAAGCTGATGAGGATGTGAAGCATCAGGACCACACACACCCCCTGCGGGAGGTGGAAAGTGGAGCAGCCCTGGAGAAGACAGCTTGGTGGTCCAACTCTTTTATTAATATTTAGAGTAGCTATCTCCTTTGTCTTGGGTTTGCTAATTCTTTTTAACTTTGTTATTCATTTTCCTGTTGAGTTTTGAGACTATCATTATTTGAATAACAGTTCTTTATCAGGAATAAAGTGCTAATATATCTCTTAGACTTTATTTCATTTTTGCAATATTTCCTCATTCTTTGACCTGTCTTTCTATTCTGTAGACTATTGATCTATTTGCTCCCTTTTACTGCAAATGTCTTTATAATAAGTACTAAAGTAAATACTAGCAGTCCTCTATTCTGAGGCTTAGCCCTCTCCATGAAAACTTTAGGAAATAGTACTATTTTTAACTTTTAAAAATATTTTAAGGAAGTGGGAAGGAATTGGGAAAAGTAGATGAAGGGCAAACTATAATCAGGATATACTGTATGAGAAGACAATCTATTTTCAATGAAAGGAAAAATATTTTATGTATATTTTTCATGTATGAGTGTCCCGTCTGTCTGTCTGTCTGTGCACCATGTGTGATCACTGCCTGTGGAGGGCATCAGATCACTGAAACTTGAGTTCTACATGATTGTGAGACATGATGTGGCGTGTTAGGAATAAAAGCTGAGTCCCCTGGAAGAGCAGCAGTGCTCTTAAGAGCTGAGCCATCTTTCTGGCTCCAAGTGCTCTGCTTTGACTATAATATAACTTTAAAAACAGCGGCATTGATAAACATTAAAGTACAATTATCATCATCACCATTATCAAACGTAACAAACTTTTCCATAGAGGAATATCTCCTGGTTAAGTAACTCACCTAATGTCATGGCTAGGGTGTATAAAAAGACACAGATTGGAGCTGTACAATTTCAAGCTTGATGGAAACACCTGAAAGAACTATTGCCTCTTTTTTCACTTAATGAAACATTTTTCCGATACCATGTCGGACCCATTAGAAAATTATCTCTGCAATTAACTTAAATAGAGCTCCTAGCAGTGCTGTCATTTGACCTTCTCTTTCCTCAAGTGCACCAAATCTATTCAGCAGACAAATGAGAACAGAGTCGAAATAATAATATCAAATTGGGGCATTATTTACATGATAAGTTCTAAAAGTTTGGGGGTTTTCACAGGAACATTGTCATAAAGAATCAGAGAAAGAAACACCGATTTTTGTTTTCGAATTATTAGTCAGGAGATTTTTCTTGGTTGTTATGGGACGCGTTGTGTGGGGAGATTCTCTGAGCACGCTGATGCAGAGGAATTGTGCTATATAGTGTCTTCTGGATACGTCATGGCTGTTGGACTCATTAACTCACGGAAGCTTTGCTTTACCCTCAGCTAGACCGGTACAAGATTAAGCCCTCCAGCCTTCTCTCATGGATAAAGTATGCATTCATGAGTCCTCACCCCTGGCTGAGAAGTTATTAGCAGTTAATGGCTGTTAGGGAGTAAAAAAGTGATTTTTCTTTGGTGGTGTAGCCACTGGTGAATAATCTAATATCCATGATCATGAAAACAGCCTTAATTAAACTCAGTAATTTTTACAAAGGCATCAAACTAGGAAGGGGATTTGTTGGAAAGAGGAAGAGAACCAGAGTGGATAAGAGGGGTAAGAGAGGTGGTGTGTGTGTGTGTGTGTGTGTGTGTGTGTGTGTGTGTGTATACCAAAATATATTAGATAGATGTATGAAGTTGCCAAAAATAAATTCAAAATAATAAAAAATAAAATAAAATGACCTGTGCTGCATTATAATTATCAGCATGCCATTTTCTAAATTGTAATTGTAATATTGGTAACACAGCCTATCAATAAGTATTTGTTACTTATTGTGATACATTCTTAATAGCCTTTAATAGTTAAGTTTAATGTTATAGAAATAGCAGAGTGATTCAGTCAACAAGAAATACAAAGTGACAAAGGGGTTTGTATGGGAAATTTTGATAACTAACCTACCAGTATTTTAAAGTAAATGAACTGTAAGTTTATTTTCATTAGATTGTGGAATATGTACATTGAATATTATTTTCTATGTTGTTATTTACAATATGCTTAAATTTCATATGTTGCACTAAATTTATAGCCATATAATTTTAGAACAGCAGGGTGACAAAGTAATAGTATTGATCTAAGAGAGATGGCTGGGTTTAGTGGCCTGTTTGGCATTGATAACTTCTCCTGACTTCTTCTGTACGAAAACACTTGCACAAATGAATATCTACCTGTAGAGTTCCTTTCTCTTGCCTTCAATCATGCTTAAATTACACCCTTAAATGTGGTATATGAAGGAAAACACAGAGCAAATACATGTCAATTAAAAGGTTTAGTTAAGCTATATAGGGTGTTAAAATACCTTATCATTTTTACAGGCCAATTTATAATACATGTAAGTTTGAGAAATCTGATAGGAAAGTTATAAATATGAAACAGTGAGTAGATGGCAGACTTTGGGAAAGTGAATTATCCCACATTAAAAGAAACCACTGCATTCATTAGGTCACTCAGCAGAGGAAGGTGCATACAGCAGATGGCTGTTGAGTTGATTTACTAACAGATGACATTCTCCCTAACTCTATCTAGCTGTCCAGATGTCTGGGAAACTTTCAATGCAACCAGCTCTTTTTGAAGCCCCGACTGTCACCAGGGCCTGGGTAAAGCAAAGACGAGACATGAACCCTAAACCACAAAACATCTTTATTGCCTCTGCTTGCCTTTGAGAGTCCAACCACCCACGAGTCCTGTTGAGAACCTCTAGCTGTTGTTTTAACCCTGTGAGAATGCCTTCAGGGGACACAGTTTTTCTTCCCCAGACAAAGAGGAATAAAGAACTCAAGGAGAAACATTAGACTTGGGGGAGCCAGAGTAGAAGGGAATAAAGAGCTGTTTTTGAGTGGGAGTTGAAGTTCATTCCAGTGCTGGTTTCTCATCTGGAGAACACTGCCATGCTTTTCTGAAGATAAGATGTATACAACCTCTGGGAAGATACATAGACTCACACAGTTGCTCATATACATAATTAGTTATAAACACATTTATTTATAAAATACTTTACATCTTTCCATAGCCATCAACCTGTGGGGAACTTGCTTCCAGGATCCTTACTCCACCTTTTTCTTAAGGACTTAGAACTAAAGTTTATTTTGTTATGCATCAGAACAACAGCTACTATCTGCCACTAGTCAGATTGTATATTTCTTCTCTTTATTCTCGCATTTTCCTTTCTTTTCTAAACTTGGAAGTGACACATAAGTGTTAACAAAACTCCTAAACAGTGTGAGGTTTGGGTAGTCTTACTGAAAGCACCGTTTTATCTGGAGATATTACCAGTTGTGAATGAGAATTACTGTGCTTACCACCAATATTCTTTTCCATTTCCTAGGCACACTGACAGATTCATTCCCAGAGTCTTTATCCTGAGCACATAAACTTGTGGGCCTACGGAGTGTGAAAAATTCTGTGTATCTATTTCCAGACCTGAACTCTCAACACCTGTATGCCCTGCTGAGCATTTTCCTATCACATTACTAACCAGGTGCTTAGGATTCCATTAAGGTGATGGAGGAAGGAGATTGGGAAATCTGGATCTTTGAAGATATACTACCATATTGACCTGTGGTCAACTCTCGGAAGAGCAAGAAATGAATGGCTTCTGTGTTAGGCCAACGTCCTTAACTAGTACAGTACTTCAGCAAGCACCAATGCTTGCCAAGGTCCCTGAAGTTTGAGCCCCTGCTGTAGTCTAGGGAAAGAAAATTCAGGAAAATAAAAGCCAAGACTCGTACATATAGTACAGCCTTTCTCCCTACACCATTCAGATATTGACTGTGAGAGATTTGCACAGCTCTGCTTGAGATCGTCTACATCCTAGTCATTTATTTCAGGACATGGTACAGCATGGCTTCCCAAATACAGAAACGGGGGCACCTAATTAGATAATTAATTGAAAGACCATATCAGTTTCTGGTAATTTTCTTTGTCTTCATGTACTTGTTCATTATATTTCAAATACGTTTTGTGTCTTACTCTCTGCCTGAATATCCTAGTAAGTGGTAGAAAATGCAGTGAGACACAGAACTCCAACACATGGCGTTCCACAAACAATAGGGATGCCACAAATAACATAGTGGTGTGCCAGGGATAAGTGAGGAGATGGAGTGTGTGAAGAGAAGAACAGGGAAGTGCTCACCGTTGCTCTCGACCAGTGGTTCTCAACCCCACTGGAGGGGTCAAATGACCCTTTCACAGAGGTTGCATGTTAGATATCCTCCATATCAGATGTTTACACTACGATTCCTAACATTAGCAAAATTACAGGTATAAATTACCAAGGAAATGATTTTATGGTTGGGGGTTACCACAACATCAGGGACTGTATTACTGGGGCAGAACATTAGGAAAGTTGAGAACTACTGCTCTAGACACAGAAACTTCATCCTGGAAGAACAAATGCAGGAAAAGCTCCCATAGCCAGTGCTCTGAGCATGTTTAATCTGTTGCAATTTATGTGTACTTTCCCTGGTATAAGACATTTTTTTTTGTGAGATTGAGTGGCCTTGAAAGTAAACAATCTAGCAGTACACAGTTGGCCTTGTCTTCAGTCCCTGATTACCGTTAGTGGTTACTTGACATTCATGTGCCTGTGTGCACATTTACTTATATACATGATTAACTGCAAAGCAATTATTCAGGTTCTCGAACATTCTGTATCCTGATAGTAACAGCACAGCCAACTTCTCTGTTTTGCTTATTCTACCTTTAAAAAATATTTACAGAACAGCTTGAAATGATAAATATGGTAGACTCTAATCTCCAATTTTATTATAAAATGTTTTTACTGCAAGTCATAGGTGATTAAATTTTGCTTTCAGTGTTTTTGTTTTCAATGAAGAGATATGTAAACAATAATTGATTGCATTTAAATGACAAAGAGGAAGCTGGTGACAAGAACAGAGAATTTATTCCAATCAAAATGCACAAGTAACAAGGTACTTTTTTTAAAAGGAAAATTTGATTCCCTACTTTAACTCTTGAAAAAATTGAATAATTATTTGTGTAAATATTTTGCATCATGTAACATCAGAATTCGTAAAAAGTCTGGAGGAATCTCCCACTAAGAGATACAGGAATTTGTCAACACTTCCCATTGGTTCATGGATATTCATTGATATTTAATGAAGATATTACAAAAAAAGGCATGATATAAATTTTGAATGCGGAATAATACTAAGTCTAGCTCATAATTTTATTTTTTTCTCTACTAGCAACATAATTAGGCATAATTCACACTTCATACTAATCATAGTATGTCTTAACTTTTTATCTATGGTTAGGAAAAACCATTATAAATACTGACTTAAGTAAAAGTACAGAGAAGCCAATTTTCCACATTGTCACATCATGCCACAGGTACATTCATACTCTGGCCTGTTTGCAAGTTACTGCCATAGGAGCCTTTGTGTGCTTCTGAATGTCTTTAGGTTGTATCCTTAGGAAGATTTTTGCCAAAAGTAGTGCCATTGATAATAGGAAGTTAAAAGTCATCTTCGGGAAGTTTTTAGATGTGTGTGGGCTTTCTGGAGAAGCTCTATCAGAAATCTGGCTGGAAAAGATGGCCAATTCATCAGACACAGAGCTGAGGAATTAAGTGTGGCAAGCCCAATCTCCCTTTCCACTGCCGTTCTCACTGCACATTGATTAAAATGTCATTAAAAAATAATGAGTGGCTAAAGATGAGTGTTGCTCCAGTCATTTCAATGTCTATTATCTTAAAAGGGCAAATAATTTTCACAATGTTGGCATCATGAAAGACTCTGTGCCTCTTGTTTACTCTCCTGTCTGCGCCTGTTTTGCTAAC
This sequence comes from Peromyscus attwateri, assembly GCA_902168425.1. Taxonomy (NCBI): domain Eukaryota; kingdom Metazoa; phylum Chordata; class Mammalia; order Rodentia; family Cricetidae; genus Peromyscus; species Peromyscus attwateri. Next base: position 36,981 of record CABHPP010146500.1, on the reverse strand, counting down.
TCAAGGCACCCTCACCAGAATCCAGGGGCATCTGGAGACATGGTTAATGAATCAGCAGCAAGCCACATGAGGAACCAGGGCAGACCCATCTTTCATATACTTCTCTGGTGAGTCCCAATTGTATCTCCGGTATGATACAAACTATTTAATTATTGTCAAGTTAACATCAGTGTTCAGGAAATAATTTGGTATTCTAAAAACAATTTTAATCTTTGTGTGATTTATCTTTAAAAACTTAGACAAGAAAAACTTTAATTCTTCTATTTCATCAATTTTTAAAAGACATTCCAAACTAAAAATGCATAATTTGTCTCGGCTATAGAATTTCGGCGCTTCCCTCTCCTCACAGGACTTTGACAGTACGCTCCTCAGCGATGCAGATGGTTCCGAATTACTATTTTATAGAGATGCATATTCAGTGGGAATCTTTATTAGGTGCCTCTAAATTAGGAATTCCTCCCTGTTTCATACTCTCATCTCGTGTTATTAAAAACTAATATTGAAAAATTTTGACTAATAAATTAAAACTGAGTTCAGCATGGATATATCTTTGCAGTTATTTCATCAGGTACTTCTTGGCCATGTATTTTAACCAACTGGAATATTGGACATAGCAACCTAAGCATCATTGCCACCCTGAGAAGCAGCAGTGACATTACAACCACAGTCTACACGAAAATGCATAGGTGACATGCATTTCATAATGGACTGTGTCTGCTAGTAACGTGATAGGGATCTATTCACGTGTGTTCCATTACATAATCTGGCATATAATGCATTACAAATCAGTTTCTATGATCTTGAGGCCTAAGGTTCATTTCCTCTAGAAAGAACCTTCGTGTTTCCTGTCTCCTCTAGTGATAGGCAAAAGATCCATTTTTTCATCTCGGTGGAAACTGAAAGATGTTCCATAGTAAGTGGAAACAAATGAAGTCCAATCTTTAAAATAGAAAATGTCTCTTTTAAAACACTGTGTTCATAGCACATGTTTACAAATATTAAAATTTTATGAAATTATTATTTCTAAATATATGAATATTTGGCATCATTCTAAGCATAACCCCACTTATGGAGTAGTATGAAAATTCTAATTAAATATAAAAAGAACAGATTTGGGGCTTTAAAACAACTTTGTTTCTCTTTTTTTAAAAAGACTGTTTTAGTTTCATTCTTGTTGATGTGATTAAATATCCCTGGGGGAAAACTTAGAGGAGAAATGAGTTTTTGTTTGTTTGTTTATGTTGTTTCTTTTTTGTTTTTTTTTCATCTTATATTCCAGGTTATAATCTATCATTGTGGGGAATTCTAAGGCAAGAATTTTACACAGCTGGTCATAGTCAAGAGCACAGAAATGAATGCATGCACGTTCACTTGCTTGCTTGTGCTTGGCTTGATTCTCCAACTCTTACACACTTCAGTCACCCCTGCCTAGGGAATGATGCCTCCTCCCCAGATCAAGGAACTCAATTAAGATTGTTCCCCTAGACATGCCCATCAACCAACCCAATGTAGACAAACCCTCGCTGAGACTGTCTTCCCACATGATTTTAAATTTTGACAACTAAAGTTAACTATCACACTCCATCCTCTGACAACTTGATATATAAATATATCATTTTATTTATATCCATGATTTTAAACTCTGTGTTACAGAAGTTTCATCTTTAATATTTATAATATTAAAAAAACACAGTTCAATTTTAGAAGTCCAAAGACTTTTTGAAAGTCCAAAGTTTTTTAACTATGGGATCCTATAAAATTAAAAATATATATCTACACCCAACATGTGCTGTCATAGATTAAACAGTAGGAATGAATAGAAAATTTCTTAATAAAGAAAAATGAAAGAAAAAAAATAGTCTTAGTACCAACAATCAGAACAAGACAAAATCAAATCCAACAGACCAAATGTCAAATCCCTCTAGACCAATATCCATCACCTGGGGGCTCTTTTTCTGGGCTCTAAAGGGCTTATGTAGACCTACCTCTCTAGGTCTGTCACCTTTAGCACACACATCTTCTCTCTTGGATTTAGGTTCCACTGTACACCTCAGTGTATTAGCAGAAGTCCCATGGCTGAGACATCTCCACTTTCCTAGGGTCTCCATTGCAACTGAGGCTTCACCTTCATAGATCCTCACCATGGCTTCTCATAGCCTTTCTATGGTGATTCCAAACATCACCCTGTGCCAAGCCTCGGCTGCTCTTCATCACTCTAACACTCATACCTTCAAAAGCAGTAGTACATAGATGATTTGCACTGCCAGATTCTGCTGCCTGGACACCTTGGACCACAGCTGTATCAGCTTCTGTGTCCTAACCTATCATCCCAATGAAGCGCAGGAGGCCTCAGTTCAGTGCTGTTTATCTCCCAAACAATGAGAGATGCTTTTCAGCCTCAGCCTGATCACAGATTCTTAGCCAACATATCCCATGAACAGAAACCCCTTTCTTCTTGGTCTTTGTTCCTCTCTAAAACCCACATGAGCTGAGCCTCAACTGTCCACATTTCTCTCATCATTTCTATCTCCCAAACTCCTACTAAAACATTCCGTTAGGCTTTACTTCTGGCATTCAGTGGCTTATCCAGACTAAAGTATCCAATGCTTCCATGTTCTTCTCACAAAAAACAGTCCAAGGCATAAAAGCCACATGGTCAGGTCTATCACAGCCTCTGTACCAATTTCTATTCTAGATAGTAATAAAAATACCCTGAAAAGGGGAACTTGGGGTAGAAATGGGTTTATTTCGGATTGCAATCCCAGGTTGCAATTCATTGTTGTTGTTAATCAAGCTTTGCAAGAACTTTAAACAGCTGGTCTCATTACATCCACAGTCAAGATCACAGATAAAAGAATGCATGCCTGCCTCTTTGTTTGGGCTTAGCTGGATTTCTCCACTTACACAGTTCAGGATGCTTTGCCTAGGGAAGAGTACTACCCACAGTGGACTGTATCTACTCATATCAATTAACTTAATTAATGCAACTTGGCACATGCTAGCAGTGGTTCTCAACCTTTGAGTCTCATGGGGTTGAATGTCCCTTTCACATGGGTCACCTACGACCATCAGAGAATATAGATATTTATATTATGATTCATAACAGTAGCAAAATTACGTTATGAAGTAACAATGAAAATAATTGTATGGTTGGTGGGAGGTCACCACAACATTAGTAACTGTATTAAAGAGTCATGGCATCAGAAAGTTTGAGAACCACTGAGCTAGATTTATCTGAAATGAGTGACTCTCAATTGAGAATGTACCTCCATCAGATCCAGCTGTAAGGCATTTTTTAATTAGTGATTGCTTAGGGGAGGACAGCCCATTGTGGGTGGTGCCATCCTTGGGCTGGTGGTCTTGGGTTCTATAAGAAAGTAGGTTGAGCAAGCTCATAAGCAGCACCCTGTGGGGGTATTGTGTTCCCCAAAATATTGTGCGTGCTAATAAACTTATCTGGGGTCAGAGAACAGGACAGCCACAATATTAAACATAGAGGTCAAGTAGTGGTAGCACATGCCTTTAATCCTAGCATTCCAGAGACAGAAATCCCTCAATGTCTGTGAGTTCAAGGCCACATTGGAAACAGCCAGGCATGGTGACATACGCCTTTAATCCCAAGAAGTGAGCCTTTAATCCCAGGGAGTGATGGCAGATAGCAGAAAGTTGTATAAGACGTGAAGACCAGGAACTAGAAGCATTTGGCTGGTTAAGCTCTTAGGTTTTGAGCAGCACAGTTCAGCTGAGAGCCATTCGGATATGAGGACACAGAGACTTCCAGTCTGAGGAAACAAGTTCAGCTGAGAAGTTGGTCAGGTGAGGTTAGCTGTGGCTTATTCTACCTCTCTGATCTTCCAGTGTTCACCCCAATACTTGGCCCCGGGTTTGTTTTATTAATAAAGACCATCTAAGATTTCTGCTACATCACCCTTCCATAAACTCTCCATCAGCTTCTGCCTCCTGATTTCTGGCCTATTTTTGAGTTCCTGTATTGACTTCTTTCAATGACAAACAGTGATGTGGAAGTGTAAGACAAATAAACCCTCTCCTCCCCAACTTACATTTTTTGTCAGGGTGTTTCATTGCAGCAATAGAAACCCTAACTAAGACACCCCATAAATATGCCCACAGGCCAACCCAATATAGGCAGTCCTTCATAGAGATTCCCTCCCTAGGTAACCCTATATTGTCTCAAAAGTTGGCATTTGAAGCTAACCATCACAGATAATTTTAACAAAATTTTGTAATGCATTTAATTTTGTAATGAATTTAATAAATATATGTATTATAGATGTATATATACATAAATAATAATGATTACGATTTTTTAGGATTTCTTATATTTCTCATATCTATAATTTTATTGAATTTTCAAATGTTTTGTTATTTATTATTTGGTTTCCTTTTTAATTTTACTTATTATTTTCTCATACAACACATCCCGACTGCAGCCTCCCCTCCCTCCATTCCTCCCAGTTTTTCCCCCACACTTTCCCTCTTACCCAGATTCACTGCTCCATTTCCCTCCAGAAAAGAGGGGGCCTCCCAGTGATATCAACCAAAGAAGGCACAAGAAAATGTAATAAGACCAGGCACAAACCCTCAAGCTGGGTTATCATACCTTCCCTTTCAGAAATGGTCTTGTTCATAAACTTCTCTATATCTGGAGAGATACATGGCTGAATTTGGATTCTTGCTGTAGTCTTTAGATGGGTAACGTCAACCAATTAAAATAATAAAAGGTTCATATAGCAGTGTTTGTTTTTCACATTTGAAAATTTCAACTTTTCTCTTAAAGACTTTCAAAGTAGCCAAAATTTGTGAAGAGCACAGGCCAAGATTTTCTTTTAATGTGATCAAATCTGATTGAGCTATTTATAGGTAAGAGACTCCATGCATCTGTGAAATGTTATTTTAAATTGTATCGTAATAAGTAAAATTTAAAAATCAAAATCCAACCACGACATGTTTCATTTTTTTTTATATATCAGTGGAGAAGTAGCAAGACATAGTGGGTCCTAGGTAATTTTTTTAATCTTTGTTTTCAAATGTCTCCTCCTGGACTCTGTTTCCCATTTAGATCATGAGAAGGCAAGCAACTGGATTGTCAAAGAATTTCTGTAATTTTCACATCAATACTAAATGCTTAAAATACTTTCCTTTTTAAATAGAGTATGCTGCATAGAATGCCACAAATTATGATATTTAATTGAATTAGAGATATCACTTTTAATGTATATTCTGACCAGTTCTTCAGTCATAGTGTGTATTTAAGCCTATCAGTCATTACACAGCAATGCAGTCCTGACCGTGAAACGATGTGTCTAAATATTAGCATGATTGCACTACAAAGCAACATATGCAATGAATGGACTGAGCTGCAACCCAATACAAATTGTTAGAAGGAATACTAAAAAAAGATATAGAAATCCCAGCACTTGGGAGGCAGAGGCAGGCGGATCTCTGTGAGTTCGAGGCCAGCCTGGGCTACCAAGTGAGCTCCAGGAAAGGCGCAAAGCTACACAGAGAAACCCTGTCTCGAAAAACCAAAAAAAAAAAA
>CABHPP010146500.1:0-31321 GCA_902168425.1 Peromyscus attwateri | reverse complement strand
CAAAAGTACTAGATTTAGTTTATAGGAAATTACATGAACAGTGAATATTTGATTCCTTTTTTTTCATACATTGACAGTTCATTCATTCTTGTGGTCTCTTTCTCTCTCTTTCTTACACATGCGATTATCTATACACATATATTTTAATTCATGCTAGCAGAGTCAGTCTGCTTACCTTACCTTTTCCATTCTGTGTTTTGGCTGACAGATTTGCATATATTTAAATTTAACTTACCTTTTCCATTCTGTGTTTTGGCTGACAGATTTGCATATATTTAAATTTGCATTTCCTTTACTCCACTCTCAGTTGTTTCCCAGCTTATTCTTCTATTTTCTAACATACTCAAATTCCAAATCCTCATTTTCATAAAACCAAATAAAATTCTCTGTCCTCTACTATTCTGGCCTATTCTGCCTTCAAAAATTTCCCATTTCTATCATATTTAAAGCCCTATGGTGTCCTTGGTCTCAATCACGAAGTCTAAAAAGCTAATAAGCAATAAAAATTCAGAACACATATCTAAAACACAAGTGGGCTGTAAGGATGCGCCGTTAGAATGTATGGTACAGGACTGGGCATGTGCATGAGTGGTAGAGCTAGCAAAGAGTCTGTGTATTTCAAATTCTTTTTTCAACATGCCTCCCCCACCCCCACCCCTAGAGCTTAAGTTCCTTCAACTGAAGACCTTAACTTGTTTCAAACAGGTAAATGGTTCATGGTGTTGGTGGCCTGCCCTCCACGTGCTCTGCAGTTTTCTGAGTGCCTTTCATTAAAACACTCACAAGCAGGATGGGCTGAGCTGTCCATAAAGCAAGTTAGTTAGTTTAGCCATTTGTATTTCCATGCGCTCTCTCTCTCTCTCTCTCTCTCTCTCTCTCTCTCTCTCTCTCTCTCTCTCTCTCTCTCCCTGTGCCATCCATACCCGATTTTTAGAGATTGTTTCACTTATCCACTTACCTGGGAGCTGATAATGATTCTTGTCTCATCTATGATAATTCGTTTCTTATTAAAATAATATAATCATAACACAAGCACAAAAATATGATCATAGGTGGATTTCATTCTGAATTTACTAATATACACAAATAAAACAATTTGCATTAGACATTTATTTTGTGGTGTTAAGTATCAAACCTATAGCCTCACACATGCTAAGCAGGTCCTTTGCACTCATCCACATGCCACTCTGAAATTCTAATACAGCATTAGCCTCTAGAATAGTACCAAAGGAGTTGAGAACACTATGGATATGGGCTGGCAGAAAATGTTAGAGACACCCTAAGTATTTACAGGAGAATCAGTTCTATGTCTCTGAAGCCATTTCTAAGTCATTCTTTCTTAGTCAAGTCCCAGCCTTGAAAGGCCAAAAAGTCGAGATTGTTTTACATTTGCTGGGGGAGGCTTTATTTGCCTATTTGCTAATAAATGTTTGCGTACTTCATACTGCCTCCTTGGGCTCCTCGTTATACCTTAAGGTAAGATAGTGAAGTTGTAGGCAGGAGGCTTAAAACTCTGGGTTTCCAATGTCAGAAGATACCAACATTTTTCACATGAACCTTCCAACTATGAAAGGTATTACTGACTCAAAGTTTTCAATATGAGAAGTTTTTTTTTTGTAGCAATTTTTTTTTTACTTTTATTGATTCTTTGTGGATTTCACATCATACATTCCAATCCCACTTATCTCCCTGTCCCAATGTGACCATCCCCCCTCCCCCCAAAATCCTCCACTCCTCTCATCCCCTCCCACCTCCTCTCTCCCCCAGATCTTCTCCTCCGTTTTCCAGAGCAGGGCACCCAGGGATGTCAACCAAACCCAGCATAACAAGATGCAATAGCACTAGGCACAAACCCTCATATCAAGGCTGGATGAGGATTTTTTTTAATTAAATAAATATGAAAATAGATACAGTAAAGTTTATGGTTTCTTTTGGGGTTACTTTAGTTTAGTTTATGCTTTTTATTTTAAGTTTTACAGTTTTTACTTTTTTGGTAAATTGTTTAAACAGTTGTAAAAATTCAATGATTCTTTCATTGTCCATTTTATTTTATTTGTTGTTTATTTAGAGATGGTTGAATTTATTCCTTTTGGACTTGAAGAATAGAAATAACTACTGATCCAAAATGAAGGGATGTGAACTGTTTTATTTGTTATCATAGTATACTAAAAAAGTAGATCAAATTATAAGCAATCAGAGTCCTTTCATACATACAAAAAAAAATTCTTTCTTCCTTGTAGTCTGGGAAGCTTTTCAAGTACATATAAGAAGGATGAAGAAGCTGATTTTCTTATGTTCAATAAATAATTGGGACAGTGCCAGTACCTGAAAGAGAAACCAGAGGTGAAGGAAGCCAGGCTTTGGAACGTGAAAAATGAAATGATGGATCAGGCAGGTGTACAGATGCACACTCATGTTCCTGAAGAACTTAGACCAGTGAGAAGGAGAAAGGAATGTGGAAAGTTTCACTTACATTTTTTGATTCAAGCTGAAATGCCAGCTTGGCTAAGTTTCTGCTAGACTGTAGCATGAGACAGTGGTCCTCAAGAAGCAGTCAAGAGGGAAAAGAACACATCTGCCAGCAGCTGTTGTATGTGCTCAAGCTCTCAAATTAGGAAATGGCAGATCCAGGTGTGTGAGATTTACCCCAGTAGTAACACCTGAATGGCTTAAAGAAGTTACCAACACACTAAACATAAATGCATTAGATGCATAGAAACTAATGATGAACAAATATATCATGTTCTTAAGGATTTTGCTTTAAAAATTTTCTACTTCACTGTTCTTTTTTTCTCATATACATATCAAAGCAAAAAAAAAAAACAAAAACAACAACAACAAAAAAAACAAATGATTTTGCACGTGGGTAAAATTTTGATTTGCAGTCACAATTTTATTGCTGGAGTATATTTAGTTTCAGTGTTCAACATAAACTGACTCTAAGGCAATGTCAAAACACTATAAAATGATATTAATAACAATAACAGCAGAAACATAGTTATGAACAAAACCAGACCTATGGGAGAGGGTATTTCCATAGACTAAGATATGTGGAGGATGTCTATGAAACACCAGAAGAAGAAAACAAAAACAGAAACGGTTTGGGGGTTGGGTGGCAGGGTACTGCCACGATGTCTCAGCTTTTAGAGTCTAGGCTCAGACCAAAATAAGACACACACAAAAAAAGCAGAAATGAGAATGAAAGAAACATACAAAAAAGAAATGTTAAAAATCACATCTGGTTCCAAACCTGAGCCCTGTGAATAGAATTCTCGAGATCATAGATGTCTCCCAACAAGGTGCAATCACAGAAGTGTGTCAGTTCCCGGCAAATGAAAGGGTGGTTACTCTCGCACTGTTATTCTTGTAACATTCTATTCTATCAATTTCTGTTCAGTGCTGGTGTATAGTTGACGTCGACATAAACATTTCCATTGTAAGGCTTCTAGTAAAAGTTACATTCAGTTATAAAACATGATTTTGGTTAAAACACTTCTTTGAGCTTCTGTTGAGATCCACCCGATTTTATATACGAAGAAATGTCTCTTTTTAAAGCATTTTTCCCTGGAGAGACGTGGAAGCACGTGATCCTCAAAATGCAGTACTGAGAAGATCCTACATGCTAAAACCTACTCTTCACAGTCGTCCCTGCAGCCCCCCATTTGGCCCGTTCTTGGTCACGACCAGTTTAGTGCGTGCTCTGGTTTTAAAATGTTATCTATCTAAATTCTTCTTCCACAGCTGGACACTTTCAAGAGTTTTTGTTTCCTGTGTGGTGAAGCAGCTTTCCTCTAACGACTATTTCCCATCAGTGCCCACAAAGCTACCTTCTTAACCACTGTTTCAACGGTTTCTTACCACTTCCACCTCTCCATAGAAGCTGCATTCAGGACGAGCCTCACAAATATTTGTTCACTGGGCTGTGCAGACTGATAACGTCTCACAAGACTTGACCTTTAATGAACAATTTTCTTCGGATCCTAAAAGCACAACTGTCAAACACTGGCAGATAATACCCCAAAATGAAAACAAACCCTTTTCTGTTTCAAGTTCACTCTTAAGGTAGTTACTGGGGCTGCTGCTCTAGAAAACGGAATTCTTTGCATTTTTCTAAAAATTAGAGTGAAAATGCTTTATTACTTATCTATTTTCTTAACCTACATCAAGTTTTAACACCAGAATGTAAATTATACATTTTATTGGTAAATGTATTATTTTAATAGGAACTACAGCCCCCCAAAAGAGAAAATCAAATTAGTCTGATAAATATGAAGATATAAATTTAGTTTATTATAAGAATTGGGAGAATTCTGGTTTTTATTTATTCTAGGAAAATAAACAATATGAAACCGTTATTCACATGTTGAATTTTTTTTTACTTAAAATAAAAATGTTCCATGTTAATTACTACCCAAGAAACAAATTATTATTATACTCATGTTCCTTAAAAAGAAAGATTTAATACAATCTTTATAAATCATTGTTTTAACTACTCATTTTAAAACACTAAATTAACTTGAATTATTTTGCACAAAATCAAATAATCACTGAAGTTTAATGTCAATTTATATACCATATCTTGCTTCTGGTATTAATCTTCTTGTTTTATATATATTTTTTGCCTTTATGGTATCTATTTTTAGTGTGTTTCTAAATAATTTCAACTCAATCGGGTTAGAATAGAAATGTTTCTGGGTCAAAATATATCCTGGTTTGAAAATCTGCTATGAAGAAGATGATCGTCTCTCCCAAATCTCTACACGCTGACAGTGATGGGCACAGCAGGAAAACGTTGATGTATGGCTGTCACGGCAACCAGTGGAAACATGAGTTGGTGTTTATTACTGCCGTGATCATCAGTGCATGTATGTGCCATAGAATACTATTTTATCTCATCAACAGAGTTTTCTTACACAGCTGCCAATATGTCAGCTGCTGTTTCCTCCCACATTTGAGGGTTTGTTCTGATGCAGTCAAACAGATTTCTTCATCCCAAGTCTTTTCTTACACTTGGGTTTGATAGTACTGTGAACTCCCCCGAGTTCCCTCGGATACTATGAACAGCTTTAGGCTCCATTACCATGTAAAGTGAATCTATAATTAAGGGCCAGGTAGGATTGTTTGTATGGAGTGGTCTAACCACTGAACCCTCTGTTTCTCAGTATTCACCACCCCTCTCAAAGATGCCTTGATCCACACTGACCACTTCTAGTTTCCCTTCCTGTTCTGTTCTGTAAAACTCATGATATTCTCTCCAGTTCTGCCCTGGCAAAGGCATAATTTCTCTGAATGTTTGGCATTGCTACTTATCAGCAGTAAAAGGTTTTATAGTGTAATCATATGCAGGGGGCATCTATAATGCAATCCTAACTTTTTTTCATGATGCCATTTCGTAGCCCATTCTGACCTTGGATAGTATTATCCCTTCTGTCTGGAGTATACTAGACCAATTTGTTCCTTTTAAAGTCCAGTATATTCTTTGGTTCTAATCTAAATGGAGTCCTGTCTCTGGACTGAAGTACTTAGATCTTTTTAACAGGACAAAATGACCCTCTCGTGCAAAAGTCCACGCAGGTTCTTCACAAATATTTTGAAGTACATATTGTATTAGTGTCCAGTTGCCTCGGCTCGTAAATAAAGTGCAAAATGTTTTAGTGTGAGGGATATTATGGGGGTTCTGCTAGAAAGCTCCTAGATTAGTTTTAGGCAATGGTTAACTGCATGGAAAATAGGTGCACGTGTGTTCATCTGGGAATAGTTGTAACTATGATGAAACCATCAGTGGTCATGATATAAATACATAAAGAATTACTTATCTTAGGGAAGAATTATAAGATAGATATTATTTTTAGTAAAAAAATAGGGTTTTTATCTTCTAATTAAATATACCAAATTTTAGTGCTTATATTTTTAAAATATTTTGTGTCTGCATACTTTGTGCGTGTGTGTGTGCATGTGCATGTGCGTGTGTGCTTTTTCTTGTGCATGAATGCAAGTGCAAGCACTCCTCAGTGTGTATATGGAAGTCAGAGGAGACCCTTGTTTAAAACAGTCTCTTGTGGTTTGTTACTGTGTAAAACAGGGTAGCTGGCTAGCAAGCAACTGGTGATCCTTCTTGTCTCCACCTTCTTTTGAGAGAAGATCTGGGATAACAGATGCACTGACATGCCCAGCTTCTATGTGGATTCTGGGGATCTGAACACAGACTCTCATGTACACTCAGCAAGCTCTTAACCCACTGAGTCATCTCCCCAGCCTCATACCTGCTTTTAATTAACTTAATGGAAAATAGAATAAATAATTATTTGTTCAAAAAGAGTACATGTTCAGCTCCTTATCTTTTTACTGCTTAGAATGGTCTTTCAGTGGTCAAATAAGCTAGTTCCATTCGGTGCCTTCATCCTAAAAGCCAGCCCTATGAGAACACTTAGCATATCATATCTAGGTCTCTGTGACCATTATGCAGATTCAAACCATAAGCCATGCCAGAAATGGGAGATACCTTTCCTCCAGGTCATTTGTTCATTAGAAGAGGAGAAAAGGATTCCACACATGCAAATTAGCAAGACTAACATGTAATATTTTATGCTGTAGTCTAAATCTTCAACACAATTCATATTTGGTTAAAAAGATGAATAGAAACATAGCCATACCTGGGAATGTCCACAAGTTATTCTGAGGAACTTCTTGGAGATCCAGATTCCCCTCAACTAAAATTCCCCATTTCAATATTTAAAAAAAGAGCCCATTTTTAATCCTTCCTGCCAGACTTTACTTGAGGGTCACAGGAATTTGATTTCAATGAAATTAACATGCCTATTTCAAAGGATTATTTCTGATTCTTAATTCTAAATAACATAACAATAAAAGTGAGTTAATGATATGGAATCTAGCTTAGATAAGATTGTTCAGGGCTACAAGTTACATCTAGTTAAACTAGATTATTTCTGATCTTGTGTATTACCTTGATGCCATTGGCCGGTAGAAGAAGGTCAGTGCATATACAGCACATGTGGATACATGATAGGAATGGTGATAGGTAGAAAGATAGATAATGATAGACAGATTTGCTAATCTGCTATCCTGCTAATTTTTATGTAGATTAGTTAAAGAGCTTCAATCAGACTTAGAACCTTGTAAACTTTACAGAGTCATTCTCTAACTTAATGTTTTCACTGCTTATGGATGTCAGGCTTGTCAGTGGTCCTGGTATAGTAAATTTAGATTAGAATATTACTTCCTTTGAGCTTTTTCACTACAGAAAGAAGTTTCCATAGAAGAAGAAAATAGCTTGTCAAATTCCTGATCAGAATTCAATAATGGTAAATGGCAGCCCACAGAAAATCAAAGGATAATTGATTTCATTCAACTTAGTGAACTAGCTCATTTTATTGCTAACCCTTTCTATAGCTACTATTCAGACAAACAGTTTTGAAGAAATCTAATCTTTTTTTTTTTTGACCATCACTAGTTGTCAAATTGTTGCCTCATGGAAAGAATGTGGCTAAGGTGGACTTGTGAGTAAAGTCTATGAGAGCTAAAATTGCATTTGTATCATCTGACCAAAACATGAAGACACATCGCCTCTCTGCTTGTTGTGGCCTGAACAGATTATAGAAGATGGCATTTAGAGTCAAATATGTCACCCAACATGTGTGCTTTTTAAGATAAACAGAATGAAAGAGAACAGGATAAAATAAGTTAATGTAAAACTCAAGTATCATATTGTTCTAAATAATAAAAAAACCCACTAATTCAAAAAGACAACTAAGTTGAGGCTAAAAGGTAAAAATGAACCTCAACAAATATTATTTCATTCAGGCACCAAGGAAAGCCAGATATTAAAAGTTGTAGCAACTGGTAGGATTTTTCAAGAAACATTTTGAGCATGCATGTCTGCAGAGTACTTATTTGACTATTCTACATAGATCCTGTGAAAAATATTTTATATCATGGAATTTGTTCATGAAAACCTAGGCACCTGGTTTTCTCTAACATTTGTTCAAATAAATAAATTTGACTATTTAAAAAACCCTAAGGCACCTATTCATTGGCTTAAGGATGAATGCAACTCCTAGATACCAACATTGTTTAGACATTATCATTGAATACTTCTTTTCATACTAATTGTTTCCTTAATTAATTCTTTAGATATAATCTCTCAAAACGAAGTCCTAGCATTTTTATTCCATTTTCCAAAGTAGAAACTGAAATTACAGCTCTTATTCTAACATCTTATCTTCTACATAGTGTCTTCCAACCATCAAAATATTTTTTTTAAAAATCATTATTAATTTCTTGCTAATAGTTTGTTGTTCAGTACACTGATAAACTTAGAGGACATAGAACAGTTTAAAGACAAATTACAAATAAATATTACAAAACACATCTCCCTGGAACTTACTTTTTTAACTTCTAACTCACTTGCTATAGCCATTTTATTAGATGGAATGGGTTAAAAGATTATCAAGTCAAATACTCATCTTCACATTACAGCATATAGCCTCTTTTTTTCAGATTCTACACAATAGCTTTTGAGAAACTGACGTACTGATATGTGTTTAATACTTTATAACTGGCTGGCACCTATGTATCTGTCAATATATGTGTTCCATACATAAATTACATACTTGGTTATTTAAAATTAGAGAAAAGAGGGCTCAAGTAGAATAAATAGCTTGATCATAAGCCAGATGTCTCATTAGACACAGCTCTATCTGCTGCATATGTTTGAATGGAAGCAAAGAAGAGGTACACTTTTCAAGTGGAGACGGGTGTTCAAGTCCTGCCCCCCCAACACTGCTGAGGAGATAACACATGTCACACATGGACCCATGCACAATGAACCAGTAAGGACTGTGACCTGTAGGACATTAATCTCCATTTTTCAACACCTGTCACATTTTAGATATTTGTCAGAGAACTCAGTCATATGATGATAACCTACTTGAGGTATCCAACATTTCAAGGTTGCCTTTTCAAAATGAGCTATTCATTATCTTTATTGAAGCTTCAACTCTGTTTTGAGCTAGAGTTTTCATTCATTTACTTTCCTTTCAGGCCCACTCTGAAACAAGGACAATTTTCAACCTGAATAAGAGATGAGGCACTTTCCTTCAGTCATGAAACCAGAGCTCATCTGTTGCACACCTGCTGCGCTGTGCCCCAGCTCTAGGGTTTTACAAGTAAACAAAGTGAGCCCTTCCCGTGGAGCTGTGTCCTAGTGACAGACACCTGTTTTTGCCTTCACATAGGCACCTGGTTTTCTCTAACATGTCAATGAGAACTATCAAGCCTGTATAGCAAATCCACATGGTGAAGCATTAGCCAGACGTTTCATTCTGACCCTTTTTACTGTCACACATTTCTTTCAACCCAGACCTTCCTCCAACTCCTTTTCCTCCAAGAGAGGAGTGTCATACCAAAGTCAGAGAATCTGATAAGTACATTTTGGATCTATGAAATAATTAATAGCATAGGCTTAGGAGACAAAGGACTCAAAAAGCACAAAACATTGTTGCTCTGAAGAAAAATGAGATTAAAAATAAAAGTGAGAAACCACAAAGAAACAAGTGAACAAACAAACATAAAACATCTCAAGGTGTGGAGAAAAGAGAATGGGAGATAAAACAAACAAACAAACAAACAAAAATCAGACTCGTGAGGATCTCTTGAAAGAACAGAGGCACCGTTCCTAGGGAAAGAATGGCTGATATCAGGAAGAGATAAATAATTATTAGAAAAGAGCCTGTCATCCCCTAGTGTGACTAGCTATGTGAGAGAGGTCCTGGGAAATCAAAACCCATAGCAAATAATATGATAGCAGCATGCTAGCCCAGAGACAGAACTAGTCTCATCCCTTGGTCTCTTATTGCACAGCATACTGCTGGAAAGCACCCCAAATTCCACTGCTGCTCAGTAGCAGAAGAAATGTATAGAGAAAGAATTTAGAGAGAGAACAACAAACGTGTATCTCAGAGCAGCTTGGCCTGCACTCAGTGGGCACAGGAGGGCCAGCTGATGTGGAAGATCAGGAAAGAGCACATCTATCCTCAGGATGTCAACAGCTGTGGTGACTGAGAACACTGTGCTCTGCTTCTCCTCTCTCAGGAGCCTCCCTCTGTGCTTGGGAACTTATTTTTCTAAATAAAATGTGTGTCGGGAGCATTAGGAGGATCTTAAATGACTGCCTTTCGATGTTTATTATCAAGTCTACGCAAAGTCGATAATTGCCACAACTTTTGATATGAATTAAATAAGATCCCCAAGCAGATGTTTGATTGACCTACATACAAATGAAGAAATTCACATTTTACACTTCATCATTTTATTAGGTTTATTTTGAGTATAATCCACTTGGCGTAGTCTCCACATCTATTATCATCAGTAAAGTTAGTAGATGGTGAGAAAAGGTGTTCAGAAATGTGAGGGGTTTTTTTGTGTTGCTTTCCAAATGAACTCTTGACTACCATCTGTTATATCACTGAAAAAGATCAGTAGGAATTATTATTTCTTGTGTCAATATAGAACAGTTAGAGGTATGAGTTTCCTGTATCCTTCATAACAATATTTTCAATTTCCTCCTTAGAGAAATGTGGATAATGACTTTTTATCCATACATATAGCCTTTGACTGTTTTCAGTAATAAAGTGTTTTCAACTCTGATTTTTTTTTTTACAGATCTAATCTGATTCTCATTGTGGAAAAGACATCAACAGAATAAAAATAAAAATTCATGATGTTTCCAGTTTCTTTTTTGAGCTACTCATGAACATCATATAGAAATAATACATGACTTGCTAATAAAATAAATTGTACTTTGGAATTAAATTCTTTCACAGATTTAAAACAAGCCTATGACAATAAAGGGATATCTCATAAATCTACAGACATCCAGGCAGGGCTCCCTGAGAGCATTCAAATACATGTGGCTTAACGGCCAAAGCCATACAAATGTTTCTGGGGCTTGTACTGTTCGGCACAGTGGGTAACATATTCAGGTACTAAACAAAGGAACACAATATTTTGTGATGGGGTTGAGAGGGCACTGGATCACTTTAAATTAATAAAAGTGATGGGGATTAATGGTGTTTTTAATCAGGGGGAAAGTTCAGCTTTGTCGGAATTTCTTCCCTAAAGAGACTTCAGATATAACAAATATGACAAAAACCAAAGCCCCCTTTCACTTCATGGTGATTTAGAAACAGCTTGCTGAATCCAGAACATGCATAGACAAGCACACAAAGAAAATTCGATGTGAGTTTTAACAAATATTTGGTTTCCGTCATCATGTCCAGGTTTTCCCTGGAAGGGTCCTGTGATGAAGGGTCCTGAGTTTGTTTGCAGGTGCTGTCCAGTGTTGCCTAAGGTAGTGCCTGTGGGAGTACACACATGTGTGTGGATGGGGGTGTCAATATGAGTATAAACAAAAATACAAGAAAAAGTCAGTTTCATGATTAGCTTTGTGTCTACTGGTTTAGGTCAAGGTTGAATTAGTATCTTGGGAAGTCAAATCGTGTTTGAGAGAGTTATTGTTGCAAAAATAATGTGTGTTCTCCACACGTTTCCCTGTGTGTTGTGTTCTAATGGAAATCCTTTTTCTGCTGGTTTACTTCATACCAATATGAGAAGGTTGACTCTTCCTGGGAAGAAATGAACACATGTTTACTTACCCCATATAGGGAACTGATGGCAGACCAAAGAGATAATTTTATCAAAGTACATACATGTGTGTATGTGCATGCATGTGCACACACACATTTTTCTTATGATTGATGTTGAAATAGAGGAAATACTCCATTAGTGATCTAATAGAGTCATGAAACATGAAATAACTGATGTTGTGTTATATTCAGGAGCTGTAACTCACCTGGCCCTAGCAAAGTAGAATACCACCACATTGGTATGTACATTAGAAGTGGAGATGCTCTGTATGGCAACGCAAGATGAAATCTCTCTCGAGATCAGAAGAAACTATGGTCCCCAGCATATCACAGCTACTCGCAAATGTTATTTCCAGGTGGGCAAACTCTTTACCACTCAGCATGTGATCTCAAGTTCCACATGTGTTACTCATGGCTGTGACAGCCACCTGATATATAGCTTAGCTTTGTCTGTACAAGCTGCAGAAAGAAGAGAAGGCTACCGAGAGACACAGCACAACTGCCTATGTAAGAAAGAGTTACAACTGCTTGTCTGATTCTTACTGAATTGGGAATCTGATTGGAGGAGGGGCCAGGTCCTCTGAGGAAGACCTCTGTACCACCATGACAAGTTTACAGAGTACAATATTCTGTTCTCCCACAAACAGCCTGTGGACATCTATCTATTGATGTAATTGATTACTCAGATATGGCAATACAAAAACATTCAAGGTCAGTTGGCTCTGGGATGTGACAGATAAACAAGGGCTGGAAGCAATGGCATGGCCCCATATTAGAGTCAAGCAAACGAAGGCTGGGTACTAAATATAGAGTCTGGCACAGATCCAGTTCATAGTGAACTACTAGGATTAGAACAGCCATTTCCACTGTCATGCTACATGTCTGGGAAAAACAATCCCATATGGTCTTTGGCCTTTTAAAATAGGAATTATTACAGGAAAAAAAATAACCAAATGCATGCCTATAAAATGGTTGCTATACTTGCTAGTCAAGACAACAAATCTAAACAATACCTCATCCTGGAAATTAGCCACCACTGGTGCTATTACTTAGGAACTAAAAAACGTAAGAGGTTATCCATATGATCTGTTCATCCACATAGCAGCCTATAAAAGTCTTATGGAACTTTCAGCTTGAAAGTGAGCTACAGAGACTTAAGCAGATGCATGTGCCAGTCATAAACACTGTGATATCACTGCAGGGGCAAATTTGTAACCATACATCCAGGAATATGTGGTTGTTGATCTGACAAATGCATTATATCTCACTCCTACACTCTGCATTCTCCTGGAACCAAAAACTATCATTTATACTGTGCTAATTTTTATGCTTCAATGTCTTAATTTAATCCAAAGGAGAATATGCCCTCCAGATAATCTTCATATATTCACAGTAGCCCACCACATTACCAATATCATGTCAACTTGACTACATGGTAAAGTTGATGCATATTGAGAAGTAAATACATAGAAGAATTTTCAAGAAACATGGTATTCAAAGGGTGGGAAATAAAATCCGCAAAATTTCCATGTTAGTCAAGTTCTTAGGATCCCAGAAGTCTGAATAATATCAAAATACTCCTTCCAAAACAGAGGAAAATTACTCTACTGAGTATCTTCCAACCTATCTCTAAGAAAGAAGCACCATCTATGCCTGGAAGTACTATGAAACCTATAGGTCTCTAAGTGTTCCTACAGTCTGGGTGTGGCTTAGAGGAGTACAAATATAATAAGTTGTGTCCCTATTGTAAAAGGCTTTGCTCCTGGAGCCAGTGGAGGAGGTAGAACTTACTATTTTAGAAGAAACTGATATAAAAGATACTGTAGAGAGTTTCATGGCAGACTCCTAGTGAAAAAAATCACAATATATATTCCAGTGGTTATGGTGCTAAGCTGTGTCTTAGGTATCAACATCAACATGGGGGTTCAAACGGCCACATGGTACAGGATGTTCACCATGAATTGTGTTCTGCCAAACATACATTTTGGTACATCCTACACTGATGCCTCATAGAATATAGAACTGGACTGGAAGTGCTGGAAAAAAACAGAAAGCTCAATAACTTGACTTTATCCACTAGCCGTCATTAACTGCTTTGATGCTATACATGAGGTTGTTGAGTGAGTAGCTGAGTCTGTAGTAATAAAGGCATGACTTCAGTTCAGTAGTATGGGATCCTCTAAAACAATGATGGGTTAGTAACTGTTTTCATTCCATTTTTACCTAGAAGCAGAAGAACCGATGACAAACCCTGGTGAAGCATCGCTCCTCAAAAAAACCATTCATCAGTTCCTTGGTAACAAGTAGATGCATTATTTTTTTCTCTGATCCCCAAGGGATAGGACATAATCTTGACTAGAATTGGTACATAACCTCGATTTGAGCTGCATTTCCTGATCACAGGACAGCAGTTGGCACCACTGTCTAAGGAATTACAGATGGTTTGATCTATCAAACGAGAGAGCACATAACACTACAGAAAAGAGGTCTGTCAGTGGGTGCATGCCCTCAGACTCACTAATCCTCTAAGGTGTTACCCTGCCAGAAGCCTCCAACATGGTGGGAGCTGCAAAACAATCACCACAAACACACTACAGCCTGGAGAATAGACAAATGATGGGCATCTCCAATAATTTTTACATTCATTTTATTCAGTGCTTCTTTCAAGTTCATCAGAGTTGAAGACCCTTGCCGACAAAGATACAGTAACTTAACACAAAGCTTACCTATAATCAGCTGCTATTTGTTGAGCTGAACATGAATAGAGCTATTAACTTTATTCTCTCATCTCAATACACTCAAAATCCTCTGAAATTATTTCATATTTACCATTTAAAGCTATACAAATTATTTACATCTACTGTCACAGTGACATAAGCTAGTATAAGGGAGGAATGAATGATTTTGGCACATTGTTTCATAGGGCTCACTTAGTGGCTGCTTAAGCTTAGGCAGAACGTCATGGTAGCAAGAGTGTGTGGCAGAAGCTATTCCTCATTATTGTGATGGACAAGGGGCAAAGAACAGAAAATTCAGGAAAGGAGCTAGGGTGAGCCAAAGCCCTGGGACATGCTTCCAATGACCTATATCCTTCACTAGGGTCCACCTACCACCTGCCACTCCTCAGTAATACCATGGTAGTGTGAATCCATCGCAAGATCAGTTCATTAATTACAGCAGAGCCCTCATGACATAATTGTCTTCCTGACATACCAAGAGGTATGTCTCAGTAGTTTGCTAGGTATATCTAATCCAGTGTAGCTGATAATCAAAATGAATCATTACAAATAGCTAAGAATTCTTATCTGCTGCAAGAATTCCTAAATTATCTTATAATAAAAATCCCACATCCAGATATTGGGGTAAATGCTGAAAGATCAAAGAGACAAAGAAACAAGCCACAGCTGCTTCTCACCTAGTCAACTCCACAAATCCTCTGGCCGAATGCCTCTGAGTCTTCAGCAGAAAGAGGCTCTTGTTCCTGTCTCCTCATGTCTTATATGCTTTTATCTGTCCAGCCATTTCACTTCCTTCCTAGTGCTAGGATTAATGGTGTGTGTGCTTCCCAAATAAAGGCATGAGATCTCAAGCACTGGGATTAAAGGCATGTGACTCCCAAATATGCTCATTACCTGCATTCAGTCCTTCTTCCTCCCCTTATATTTTGCTTTTCTTGTTCTCTTTTGTTCATGTTATACGGAAGGCACAAGAACTCTTGCTCACATATGTGCATATATTATTGTCTAGCTTCTGCACATGAACATGTGTTTTTTCTTTCTTTCCAAGACTGTATGACCCTACTTAATGTTATACATCCTAGGTCAAACCAATTCCTGCAATTTTTTTACTTTATTGTTTAGTCTTGTGTAGTATTTCCTTTTATATCCATACCACATTTTCATTATCCATTCATCTGTTGACAGACAACAACTAGGTTGATTGCTATACTGAGTAAAGTATCAATAATGTGGCGGTACAAATATCTCTACGATAGGATATAAAGTTCTTTGGGTATATGCTCAGGGCTACAATAGCTGGGTTGTATGGTAGTTACATTTTTAATTTTTGAGAAATCTCCAAACTGATTTTTCACAATGTCTTTATTCATCTGCACAGCTCACCAACAGCAAACAAGGCTTTGCTTCACTCACATGACCTCCCACATTTGCTGTCAGATTTGCTGATGACAGCAATTATGACTTGGGTGAGGTGGTACATCGAAGTAGTTTTAATTTGTATTTCCCTGATGGCTAGAGACATTGAACACTTTTTCAATAGTTCTTAGACATTTGTGTTTATTTTTTTTCTTTGAAAACTCTGGATTTATTAATTTGCCCTTTTGTTGATGAGCAGTTTTATTTCCTTAGTATTTAATTTCTGTAATTCTTTGCACCTTGTCTGAAGGTTAGCTGGCTAAGACTGTCTCCCATCCTTTGAGCTTTCCGTGTACTCTGCTTACTGCTCCTTTCGCAGGACAGAAACATTTATTTTCGTGTAGCCCCACATCTTGGTGTTTCAGGTTGCTTCCTGTTGGAATAGTTGCTGGTCTATTCCAAAGGTTCACACCTACCCCAATATCTTCAAGAGAACCCCTTAGTTTTCTTCTAAAGTTTCTGTTTTTCACTTTAAATTAAGGTCTTTGCTCCATTTTGAACTGAATTTTGTAGACAGTGAAAGATTAGAATCTAATTTTATTCTGTGAGTAAAAATCCAAATTTGCCAGCACAAATTGTTGAATAGGCTATCTTCTTTCCGTGTATGCTTATGTCTCCTTTGTCAGAAACTTTGTTGTTTTATTTCTGGGTCCTCTGTTCTGTAACATTGGTCTACCTGTTGATTTTTATTTCAATATCAGGCTTCTTTATCACTACAGCAACATAGTGTAATTTGAGGTTGGATACTGTAACACTGCCTTGTTACATGTTCATGTTCCTTAAGATTGCTTTGGGTTTCTGTGGTATATTGTGGCTTCATATAAATTCTGGCAATGTGATTTTGATAGGTATTGTATTGATTCTGTATATAATTTTGGTAGTATAGACATTTCCACATTATTAATTCTGCCTATGTGTGACATTCAAATATCTTCTGTGTTTTCTCTTTTTAATATTTGAAATTATTGTTGTTATGGTCTTTCATTTATTTGGTTAGGCATATTTCTAAATATTTAGTTTGGGGGGTATTTTGAAATGGAATATTTTTTCCTAATTTTTCTCAGAGAGTAAACTGTTAGTGTAAATAAAGGCTACCTTTAAAATACTGATTCTGTATTCTGAAAATTTACTATAGAACTTACTGGGTTCACAAGTTTCCTAGTGGACTCAATAGGGTATTTTAAGTAAAGAATCATGGCATAAGAAAATAAGGATAGTTTGACTTCTTCCCTTCTTATTTTTACCCCTTGCATGGTGCTCTCTTGTCTAATTACCACAGCTAAGGCTTCCAGCACCTTATGGAATAAGAAATGAGAGTTAGTATCTTGTCTTGTTTCTGATTCTAGAGGAAATTCTCTGCCTGTCTCCATTTGCTATAATTTGGGTATAGATTTCCTGTACATAAGCTTTATTATTCTGAGGCATGTTCTATCTATTCTGGAAGTCTCCAGAACATTAATTATATATAGATAATTAAAGATAATTGTCTTTTGTATCTAAAACATTACTGCTTCTGCCTTGGGGATAATCTGAGCAAATCTGGTCTTTCTTCCATTTGATAGACCACCCCCCAGCCCAGGCATGGCATGTCTTCCAAGTATTCCCTATCTGTTTGGATATGAGTTTTCCTTTCATTGTAGTAAAAAGTTTATAGATATGCCTCTTTAAACATGTCATCCACACCAAATAAGTGTTTTCTTCATCCTTGCAGCCTAACTATGAACTAGAGCACTTGGTTGTCTTGCTCACTTTGCAGCCAATGACTTTGATGAGTTATTTGGAATCTCTGTCTTTAAATTACTTTCCACCAGCACTTCCCACCACACAAAGGATTTTGTTTCAAAGCCATATGAACTTTGAGTTTGCCAAGTCATTTGTAAAATTATGAAAATTATGAATAAACAGAGGGAGGAAATAAAGCCGTGCATCATTCTATGTGAGATTGCCCTCTGCAATTGTATAGTAATGGGAAACCACAGTGTTTAAGAATGTTTAATTTCAGGAAACCAATGGCCATAAATTTGATTAGGATAATTCTTTATTAATCACAGTGGGATACTAATAAATTAAATATTTTAATTTAAAGTCCAATGTTTCTTAATTGTGGTAGATGAAAGTTAGGAATAGAATTCTAGACACAGGTCTGTAATTTCAGAGGCTGAGGCAGGGGCATTTCAAATTGAAGTCTGTGTGTGTTCAGCTCCAACCTGGGCAACTTAGTAAGCCTTTGTCTCAAAAGAAAAATTAAAAATTGGGCTGGGAATACAGTTTGGAGATGGAGCACTCTCCAAACAGTAGCACATATCTAAATTCAATCATCAATATCACAAAATAATTTTTAAATATATTCCATATCATGATCTTATACTTTGAAAGAATGTATAAATCTCAAGAAAAATTTGAACATTCCATTTGTCATCATAAAATCTCAGTGAACAATGTACTAAACATTGTATGAAATTGAATGGGAATATTAATGTTGATTTGGGTGAAGCATTAGATAAACCTTCCCTATCAGCATAAACCATGTTGTCTTTGTAAATCTTTGAACTATTGAATCCTATTTTTATTTTTCTGGACTTAATTGTAAATGTGCTCTCAATATATAAACATAATCAGAGCCTTCCTTGAAGGAATACATCTTCTTGATATCCAACTTCTTGGTATTCTACTATCCATCATGCACAAAAGGACCACTTCTAAAACGAGAGAAAGGCAGAGTGAGGCATCTATCTTCCCTATGCTACCAGATAGTATCAAGGCAAAGTCAGTGACATCATTTTTCTGTTATCTGATAGGTAGAAAAATGTTTCTTGAGACAGTCAACATAGTCTTTACTATCTCATTTGTTATAAGAAACAAGTGTCACAAACAGAAATTTTGACAGTAAAGATAACTGTTCTTTTCTAAAAACTGACTTCTCTTTTATATTGTTTGACTATGTTGTCCCAAAAGACTTTAGAACTGAAAGAAAGTACTAAGTTTGTTCTGGTGTTCTGGTATCACTTAGATTCTCAACAGGAAGTATTTTGTGTCATAGTAAACCCTTGGAGAAAAAGATTTTTACTTGGGTAAAGAATATTAAAGAAGCAGATTGAAGATGACTTTAGATTTGGGAGACTTGTGAACCCCATGGCAAGAAGGTTGCCGTTTTTCTATGGTCCATACCAATTGCATATTTCCTTTATTATATTTCTTACCATTAACATAGGTACATATCTTTGGAGACCAGAAGAAGGTCAGCATCATAATGAGTATATAAGGTTCTTGTCCCCTGGAAGATGAGTACAAAGATGACTATCTCCCCTCTATCTATTGAGATTGGTGGTAGGCTATGGGAATCAGATAAAGATGATTCCTCCAGGTGCCTATAGAAGGGGCAGCCAACACTCTACCTTTATGAGTACTGACATGTTTCTTTTCTTAACAATTAGAACTTAATCATTCAGATCACTCCAATGTCTGTAGATGAGCACTTTGAGACAGTAAGGGAAAAATATCAACTGATCTAAATGTTCTCCCAGTCAGAGATAAGAGGATCTGGCAGAATAATCAAAGCACATTTGCAGTGCATCAGAATTTCTATGGGGATAGATGAAATCTGAAACGGAATAATATTGAGATTGGGACGGTTGCACAGTAAGCAATATATTAGCTGAATTGACAGAAAGGATGGCCACTAGAAATCACAAAAAGTGACCTAGGAGACAAAGCATAAGCAGCACTCCATATAGCAAAGCAGATGTATACTAAGATGGCAGTCATGAGGTAGATGATACAGGGGCAAGGATCTCATTCCAGAGGTATAACAGAAATGACAGTTTCCAGGAGAAAATAAAAAAATAAACAAAAAGAAGGGAAATAATAGAATAAATCATCTTAGCAAATTCTCCTGACATGAAGATGGGTCAAGTCTGTAGAATGGAGGGATTCCAGACCTCTAAAGTAGATTGATGAATAAAGAATTACTTATAATATACCCTTAAAATTCCTAAAATGAAAGGGTTTAACAATATTTATGTATTTGTTGGATACTGAGCACAAATATGTTTCAAAGAGAAGGGAATATGTCTGCATCATTATTACTCACAAAAAGGGGTATATTTTTGCATCATTCTTACACAGTGTGGTGGTTTATATAAGAATGACTCCCATAGGCTCATATGTTTGAATGCCTAGGCACCAGGGAGTGGAACTGCTTGAAAGGATTAGAAGGATTAGGAGGTGTGGCCTTGCTGGAGGAAGTGTGTCACTAGAAGTAGGCTTTGAGGTCTCAAAAGCCCATGCCAGGCCAGTCTCACTCTGTTACCTACAGATCAGCATGTAGCTGTCATGCCTGCATGCAATCACGTTCCCCACCATAATGATAATGCACTAAGCCTCTGGAACTGCAAGCAAGCCTCCAATTAAATACTTTATTTTATAAGAATTGCTTTGGTCATGGTGTTTCTTCACAGCAATAGAACCGTGATTAAGACACAGCTTTTACCAAATTTTATTACTTATACTTTAATTACACAGAGCTTAAGAATTTTCTAGTCAGCTAAGATGTAACTTATTTTGAAATATGTAAGAATGATGAAAACTTACCACCTGAATACCTGGGAAATGTGTGGAAAATATTTTGCAAAACAAAACAAAACAAACAAACAAAAAAACCCTAAACAAGTGAAGGAGAACCCAGACATTATGATGAAGAGGAAAAATGAAGGTATCAACTTATCTTGATCCTTCATCCATTGAGCTCATGATCTCTTCATCAGTGTTATTCTATCTTTATGAATAAGTTTCTTACTACATTATTTAATGCTAGACTTCAAACTCTTATAGTTGAGATATCATAATGCAAGGCGTGTAAAGACCTAATAAAATTCTTTTAAAGTTTCCATCCTTATTGTTTGCTATTATTATGAAAGATAGAGATGTTTTAGCACATTGAATGTTGTCATGGTCAGACAGTGTGCCATCTAGTTGTTAGTCTTCCTGAAAGAAGGTTGGAATTGATGTATTGGACCAGAAGAACAACAATGGAGATAAACATTAACCAAATAGAAAGCTGTGACTGAAACAGAAACAAAAGGAAGCAAATCTGACCAAATCCAGTTAGAATGAAGTGAAGGAGCAATTCATGAGATACACTGAACAAATGGATAGTAATTACATAATGGACACTAAAGCCTGTCCCCAATGGCATGAACAGAGCAGCTGAAATCATGCCGAAGCACTACAGAGTAGGTCTTGGGCATAGGCAGAGCAACATCCCTGTCTTGGGGAATGCAATTCTCAGTTGACTTGATGAAATATGGAAGGCAGCAGAGTAAGTTATTTTAACTAGTGTGCTCAGTGGCTGCATACAACCATGGAATGAAAACATGTTAGAAAAAAATTGTATTTATGCATGTCTGGTTGAAACATGCCCAAAGAAAATGGGTCATAAAATCCAAAGAAGGAAAACCATTCACTCACTCACAGGCTTAGGCAAAAGTGTCCTGGAATCTCTACACATATCTCATTATGTATGCATTTACCACCTTCTCAAAGAACATCCCTAGAGCTGTTCTGAAAGAGACCTTTTTGGCATCCCACTTACTAGCAACATTGGTGGGAATCATAGTTTACAGCACTAACTGAGTTATAGTTTATAGCACTAACATAATCATTACAAATCATCTCACAATATAACTGCCATTGCCTGTTGATCCACATGTAATGCTAAGCTCCTCAAACTCAAGGGCAGAACTGATTTGTTTCAGGGTTAGAGTTAGCATGGCTAAGAACCCTCTTCTTCCATTCAGCTCTTCCCTTGTGTGTGACACGCAAGCCACTTAGTGACTTTTTATCAGTAAGAAATCTTATCATGGGCAAGAAAACCAAGTTAATTAGTGTGAAATATTTAGCTGATTTAATGATAAAGATAACGATGAGACGAGATGTGTGTGTGTGTGTGTGTGTGTGTGTGTGTGTGTGTGTGTGTGTGTATGAGAGAGAGAGAGGGAGAGAGAGAGAAATAAAGGTTTCCTTCTTATTATGGCTTACCTGTGAGTGTGTTTATTTAAAGAAAATGCATTCAATTTATATTAACTAAGAAATAATGCTCCCAAAGATTTCCTAGAATCCCAAGAAGGAAGGGTGTGAACTCATCCATATTCATGGGCGATATGACAATAGAAATAAGAGTCAGGAGAAAGGGAGGAAGTAATGAAAAGGGGCAGGTATTCTTACAGACATCAGAACGTACATGAAACACAAGCAGAAAGCTTACACAGATTATATTACCTGGACTTTCCCCATACCTCCTGCTAACCGTATTTCTAGAGAAAATAAAAGTAAACCCCAATAAGATATGCCAACGGCATGCCATTTTCAGTACCTTGAGAGGGCAAAGAGCCATGGCAAGGGGTCGAGGGTGTCAACTCTATTCCCCTCTGCTGCTGGCTTGACAAGAAGCCATGTAAGCAAATTCATCTAACTGGGTCTTAGTCTCTTTAACTGTTAAATGATAGGGTGGCACCACAGAAAACCATACTTTTTTTTTTAATCCTGAAATAATTATGGTCACAATGCTGTAGCTAAGTAGAGACATTGTGGCTGCCTTTAATTATTGGTGGTATCACTCCAGCTTGGCCCATGTGGCACTCGTTTACTTTTGGTGGTATCCGGAACAGAACAATGGCTTGTCGTGTCAAGGAAAGACTCCCTAAACATTTCTACTTGCTACTGAGATTTCTTTCCAAAGTACAGTAACAACCATTTTCAATCACTCTATCATTGAGAAGAATTTCCTCCTCTAATGACTGTTAAAGGGGTGCTGTGCATTGACAAAGACATTCCCCAAATGCGGTATCCCCACCCCTGAGGCATTATCTGAAGAGTAGGTTTGTAGAATAGAGAGGAATTACTGAAGTTCTACACTTAGCAATTTCTGTCTCTTTAGAAGGTCAAATTCTGATAAAGTATTTTGGTTTCATTTGTTGAAAAAAAATGCACAAATGCCAGGAGTCACGTGATCCTCCTCTCTTCTAACATCTAACATCACTCAGGGATGTTAGAAATACAAATTCTTTCATTCGTTTTTTTTCTTTCTTTCCTAACTCAATAAAACCACAACATAAACAAAACTAGTAATTTTTCTAGGCACATCTCAAGTGGGATACCTATGGGAAAATGGTGCTATCTAGTTGTGATGGTTGACTCTGTTGTTTATTGTCAATTTGATACAAGCTGGAGCCATCTGAGAAGAGGGAACCTCGGCTGAGAAAATGAGCCCAACAGATTGGCCTGTAGGCAGGCCTGTGGGAGAATGTTCTGGATGGACTGATGACTGCTGTGGAAGGGCTCGGACCACAGCGGGAGATGCCATCAATGGGGAGGAGGCCTTAGGGTTTATAAGAAAACAGGCTGAGCAAGTGTTAGGGAGTAAGCCAGGAAGCACTGTTCCTCCATGGTCTCTGCTTCAGTTGTTGCCTCCAGGTTCTGGCCTTGAGCTCCTGTCTTGGATTCTCCCGATGATGAACTCTAAGCTGTAAAGTGAAATAAAACATTTCCCTCCTAAGTTGTTTTTGGTCACGGGGTTTTATCATAGCAATAGAAAGCAAACTGAGACAGTAATTATTATCAAGACCTAAGCAATGGTAACAGCAAGAATTTCCTGAGGGTGATGGAAGTTCTATGCCAGGGATCATATATGTATCAATTTGTTCCTCATAGTAACCTAGGAAGTAGATATCATGATAGACCCCAACCCCCTTTGTAGACATGGAAAGCCAAAGCCACCAAGAGCTCAGAGTTGACCTGATGACAGCAGGAAGCCTCCTTCAGATCCCAGAGCACAATCAAAGCAAGGCAGGGTGGAGTGTGGGTAAATTTATTTTTAAAGGAGTTCCTTTCAGTCACACAGATGGTTGCTACTAAGTTCAAGACAAAGTTCTGGTGGTAAGCTTCCTTACATACCTATGACAAGAGGGTTTCATTTGAAACTGTCTATAGCAGTGATTAGCCTCCTAAGCTTTGTGTCCTAGTACCTAGAAAAGTATCCTATGTGTGGTATGGTCAGTACCTTATATATTTTTCCTATAAATTGGTATTTTGACTGCATGGATGGAAGGCAGATTTTAATCCAAAGACTCCACACTTTAGAACTCTGTTGTGTACCAGAATCATCTAGCTGATGTTTTTTAAACTTCTAGTTGTAACCCAAATGCTAGGAGCTGAACTGACAGTGTTCTTTAAGCTTGTGAGAAGAAAGAGAATTACTAGGTTATTAACACAAATTTCAACACATTCGGTTTGGTTGTCATTTGATCTATTTCTCATTAAAACCTTTCATGTTTCATTTGAGGGGGAAAAGTCCAAACCAGAAGCCACATGGGTTCCCTTTTCAGCCTAACATGTACTTTTCTAAAATAACAAGAGTAACTAAGAAGTTTGTGTGAGTGGCATAAAAAAGGTCGGTTAATTGGCAGGGAGCATTTCTTTTTATAGCAGCTGTGTGTATAAATGTTGACTTAGGAGCCCACCAGCTAGACTGAAGAAAGCTGAGTATGTTATATTAAAAGTTGCATGACTTTGATTTTTTAAAATATTCCTGAGCCACACCCATCTTGTCCGAAAAGTACAGGCTTCCATTTGCCTTTAGTACAGAGGGGTTGCTTTCTGACTATATCTTTCTTGTAGGTCAGACTTAAAGTCACAGTGATCAAAACAGACAAGCATGGTCTGAACCCATCACTGCTTGCATCAGAATGAAATAAATTCATTCATTTCTGTAGATCTTCCTTTCTTGACTTCCTCAGAGCTTCTTTGCTAAATCCCTTAGGTTTTATGATTTACAGCAAAAAATAAATCATTTTAAAAGTGGAGATTTGAAAAGAATATTATTTCTTTAATATTTCAAAACAGAAGGCTCCTGTAGAATTTACAAATGGGAGGTGATTTGTTTTTTTCTGAAAAAACAAATCTATAATAATCTAAATATGTACATGTGAGTCATATTTTAACCATGTACAAATGTCTGTTTCATTAATAACATTTGCTGTCTACCATGTATTTTTAAAATGCACTAAATTTTGATAATCCATTGAGTAGTGAAAATAAGTGAGTGTTTGAATTGTGTGTTTTACTGAAAAACATGGAAGATGTGAAATCCAGCCAACAGTCATAAAAAGGGGTGACAACACCATGGGGTGCTTTTAAGATCTTCCTTCAGACGTTTAATGTATTCTCTGATTTTTAAAATATTTGGAATACAATGAGTTAAGGAGAAAACTTACTGGAGGAATACATTGTTAAATTATTTGAAGACCTAAATATAGTTTTTTAGTTGTATCATACTATTTTAAAGTTCCCTTACTCATAAATTGATGTATAACATATTCATAAAATGATATCAAATATTAGCTTAAGAAGAGATGTGTTGGCTTGGGTTAAGATCCTCACTATCTCTAACATGTCCTCCTATGTGGTTGAGTAATCTTATAAATGTACACAATAAACTAAGGAGAAAACCAAAGTTTAAAAGTTTAATTTTGAGCCACACGCAGCCCTTTCTTGTCTCGGTACCGCTCACTCTTTCTGAGTTCCTGCCAAGAGCCTGACCATGCTGCTTATTTGTGAGGATGCCTGGCTGGCAAAACTATATGTTGCTAATACACAAATGGTATGAGCTTAGGCAGAAGCTCAACACGAAGATATCATGGGTTGATAGGGCAGCTACCTATGAGTTGGTGGCCCACAAAGACTGTTGTGAGGAGGTGATCCTTAAGCTGATTTTGCATACAAAGAGGAAACTATGCACAAGAAGGTAAAGGGTGCTGCTTTCTCCCTCGAAGACAGAGGTACGCCTGTGATGGTCCAGGCTACTTCAGGACCAGAATATTGATGAGTGTGGCCCAATCCGCCTGAAAGGATGGTCGTTAATAGAAAATACAAAGAGCAGTGCAGCTCAAGTCCAGCTCTCAGATGTCAGTTCATTATCTCTAATTTATCATAGCAAATTCAGAAGGAAGTAAGATGAAATGGAGGAAAACCATCACTTCTGAAAATGAGAGGTTATGGGTAACTTTTAAGTGGCAGAGCAAGACACCAAAGCATATGATCTAAGGAAGCAGTGGGATCGGAAGTCTGGTTTTAGCCAGCCATGTGCGACTTTGGAAAGGAAACCGCCTCACGAAGTGCCAAGGACTACACCAGGAAGGTTATGGCTGGTTACCCACGGCAAGGGATGGCAAGGCTAAGTTCTGAGTGTCTTTGTTAGACACTCCCAAGAGCCTGCAGGGAACTCACCTTTTGTCATTGTGAATCAGAAACTTGGATAAGGGATCTGAAGCAGTCTCCAAGGGAGAAGAAGTTGGGCCATATCTTCTTCCTCTTCTTCTTTGT
Source organism: Peromyscus attwateri (assembly GCA_902168425.1). Taxonomy (NCBI): domain Eukaryota; kingdom Metazoa; phylum Chordata; class Mammalia; order Rodentia; family Cricetidae; genus Peromyscus; species Peromyscus attwateri. The sequence goes on along the minus strand of CABHPP010146500.1, from coordinate 5,127 downwards.
TTCTTTTTTTCAGAGCTGAGGACTGAACCCTAGGCCCTGCGCTTGCTAGACAAGCGCTCTACCACTGAGCTAAATCCCCAGGCCATATCTTCTTGTTGGCTCTTAGATGGCTTCTGAATTGCCATCCACTGCACCTTTCCAGACACCCAACGTGTATCACATGTTATCCATATAATTTAGCACTGGAAGTGAAGTGAAGTGAGTTAATGTCCAGAGACTCTATCAGCTAATTGGGTGCTGGGAAGTTGTGTTTACGTTTGTAGAAGTCGTGAATCATGCACCAGGTGAGTTGAGGGGCAGCAGCCACAAGGAATCATCCACAGATACCAAAAGATGCTTGCTCCAGTGGAGCCCACACTGGAATAGAGATGGTCGACTCGGGTCATAGGCAGGGTTAGCTTCAGAGACTGGAGTTGCTGCTGCTTCCTCAAATTTCTTGGGAAAGAGGAGACATGTTTCTGCGATAAGGATCCATCTAAGGCTGAGGAGAGGTAGATGGGTGGGCGGCCACTCTAACGTTACCAGCCTCTTCAGGAGCAGCACAAGGGTGCAAATCCTGGGAAGGAAAGAGGAGAGGCTGCCTGTGCATGCCCCCATTAGGGTTTCAATTTTACCTTAATGAAAAAAGGGTGGTTTGCCTGCTGCTGAGAAACAGCAACTTGGGCTTCACAGTTTGCATGACTGATTTTATGTTCTTTGCTTGAGTTCAGTCACTCAACAAATATTTATGGAGGTCCTACAATATGCCATATGCTGTATTTTTCTATTTCATTAAACGTTTTCTGATGAGAAAAATAATATTTACTCTTTGGAAAAACCTATATGAAAGAAAGGTAAAATATTAAATTATTAAGTATTTCCTGAGCATGTTCCACATACCAGGCTCTGTAGTCAAGGGGAAAATAGACATTGCTCTGTAAAATTTAAATGTAGTGAAGGAAACTCAAGTTCCCCCGCTGACTCCCTCATAACACTCCTCTACCAGGTAAAGACTGGTAGCTTTGTGTATATTCTACCAATTCCTTTCCAGCTTTAATAATTAGGGGTAGTTTTTCTTTTATTTTTAGTGTTACATTTTTCCTTTTTGGAAAGTGCTGGGGATCAGACACAGGGGCATATGCATGTTAGGCCAGTTCTTTGTGACTGAGCTGCACTGCAGCTCATCATTTTTCCTTCTGGCAAGCAGTGATGGGAATACACTCCATGCTATGTTCAGAAATGAATTCTGAAGTTTTAGACGAGAAGTCTGCTTCCCACAAAGAGAAAGGGTAGGGGGATATAGTAAATTTTCAATATTTATCTCATTATAATATCTCCCTAATATTTTTATTCAGAGCCCTATAATTGAGTAGGTGTATTTACATGAAGTGAAACACATTCATTATTATTATTATTATTATTACTATTTTGGTTTTTTGAGACAGGGTTTCTCTGTGTAGCTTTGGAGCCTTCCTTGGAACTCACTCTGTAGTCCAGGCTGGCCTTGAACACATTATTTTTTTTAAGGAAGTGAAGATTGACTTCTTTTAGCCCATGCATTCTAAATACTGGCTTACCCACCAAAGCAAATTTCCACAAAAACCTATTTTTTCAGGAGCATGTAGATAATGGCTAGTAATATATATCTTTGCAAGATCAAAGTGTTCTGTGTTTTAGAAAAGGGCATTAAAACTCCAAAAGGGGAAAGGGAAAGAGAAGGGATGGTTTCAACTGGTTTGGAGGGTGGCTGGCAGATATCTTGCTTTCTCCTGTTATCATATAGGAATCATGGGACACAAGCACCAGCTCTTTGTGTGGGGAGAAATGCATACATACACACACACACACACACACACACACACACACACACCTTGGGATACATGAGAATAAAATGCATGTCAGATCTGGGATCCTAGCATCAGGCAAACACATTTGTGTTTTCATCATTAAAGCCCTAGAACACTTTATTCTTATTCAAAGTTTTGCCTTTTAAACTCCTGCCTGCAGGAACCTATGCCAGGAATGTTGCTTTCGCTGATTTGTCTTATGCTAGTACAGAGGAATATGAGATGTGTCTACAGCATTAGGTGTTATCATTTGGGATATAGAATGTCTTAAAGACAGAGCTGAGCCCCCTTCTTTAAAGTGAAGTAGGACCTCAGCTCGGAGTGCAGCACTATATTGACATTTCTACCTCTAGTGTTCAAACTTTTACCCTGCAGCTTTGTACACTTTTCACTTTCCCCAAATACCACATATTATCCAACATAAAATGGGGGCACATCTATGAATTTCTGTTATGAAAAGAACAGTGTTCCAGGACATTACTTTTCTGTTGCTGTGACAAACACCATGACCAAGGCAACTCACAAAAGAGAGTTAATTTGAGCTTACTGCCCCAGAGATAGAAGAGCCCATCATGTGGGGAAGCATGGTAGCAAACTACGGGGATGGTGTTAAAAGCATGACAAGAGCTCACACCTTGAATGGGACACAGGAAGCCAAGAGATGGAGGCAAGTAGAAGGGGCCCATGTCTTGACTCTTCAGACTCTTAAATCTTAACCCCAGTGACATCCTTCCTCCAGCAGGACCAAAGCACTTCAATCTCCCAAACTGGACAAACAACCATGGACCAAGTGTTTGTGTATATGAGCCTGTTGGTGACATCACTTTCTTTCTTTTTTTTTTTTTTGACTTTTTAATATTTATTTATTTATTTACTTTCTTAGCTATTTTTTTTTATTTTACAATACACTTCAGTTCTATATATCAGCCACGGATTCCCTTGTTCTCCCCCTCCCGCCCCCCTCCCCTTCCCCCCAGCCCACCCCCCATTCCCACCTCCTCCAGGGCAAAGCCTCCCCCGAGGACTGAGATCAACCTGGTAGACTCAGTCCAGGCAGGGCCAGTCCCCTCCTCCCAGGCCGAGCCAAGAGACCCTGCATAAGCCCCAGGTTTGTTTAGGGGTATGATTCTCGCTTTGGGTGACATCACTTTCAAACCAGCACACAAGGGCATAAAGGAAATATTAATTGACAAGATACTCACTGGAGTACGCACTACTATGTTTATAGTACAAGAGGGTCTGGAAGTATTAAAAAAAAGGCAGTAACTATGAAAATATTGGAAGTGGTCTCAGGGATACCTCAGTCAGTAAACCACTTGCCTCGCAAGTATGAGGAGTCCCATAGCTTTAGGTTTTAAAACGGTATAAGCATGGTGGTATGCCCCTATACTTCTAGTATGGGCAGGCAAAGGCAGGAACATCCCTGGGGCTTGTTGGACAGCTGTCTAGCCAAATCACTGAGCCCCAGGCCAATGCAAGACTCTGTCTCAAAAAAAACAAGGCTCTTGGTGAATCATATTGTCCTCTGGCTTGCACATGCATACATGTACTTACACAGCCACATGTATATATAAACATGTACACAAATGCATACACACAGACAACAGTGGTGATAAATAACTGTGTCTTTTCAAAGCAGAGCTGCTGTACGTCAAGCAGTTTCTCTTTATAGGGCTCACAAAACTCTCAGCTCCCCATAATCCTCATGAAAGGAACAAAACAGTAAGAACTCAGGCAGAAGCATCGGAAATAAGGTCTATAGTGAAGTGTCAAAAATATTAGAATGTTCTGTTTTAGTTACTGCTGGTGGAAAGGCCCCTGAATGCTGCAAATGCTTCCCAGAGTGCCTTCAGAAGGGTCCCGCTGGCATAACATCAGGTTCTCCCACTTCTCAGGAGACAACTCAGTCTTACTCACAGGGAGCAGAAGGCACACAGAGAAGAGTGGCTCTTTGCCCTCTCCCCCATCATTTTGGTTATTCTCAAGCAAAAGAAAGAGTTAATTTGTTTTCACAAGTATACGTATAAATTTTCTTTCACTCCTGTTTGTGTTTCAAGAGCAAAATGTAATGGAAAACAGCTGTTCCAGCTGTCCTTTACCTATTTGTACATTTATTTTAAACTCTTACATATCAAAGCTAGCTATGCACACAACCTATAGAGATAACAAGTTTACAGAGGCTATAAGGAGGTGGGAGTCATGGGAATGAATACTGGAATTAGGAATGTCCCAAACAGTTCCGAGGCCTGAAGTTCAGAAAGGATGTTCAGACAGGAAATTAAAGCGTCTATGTGTGTTTATGTGTATATTTGTGCATGTGTCTACATTTGTGTGTGCATGTGTGAGCATGCATGTGTATGAGTGTGTGTGTTTGTGTGTCTCTGTGTGTGTGTGTGTGTGTGTGTGTGTGTGTGTGTGTGCCTGTGTATTCTCAAGGTTCTCAGTAAAGAGTTCTGAGAATCCAAACAGTCTGAAGTTTCACAGAAGAGCAAGATACATTGGAAAGCTTCCATGAGAAGAAATACAACACTATGTTCCCTCAGCACTGGAACGTTAGGTGTGTGGGATTTACCTACGTTTCCAGCAGAGGTGCCTGAAGAATGCATCGAAGAAAGCATGCTCAAGTGGGAAAAAGTCTTTGCTACATAAACATAGCAAACTTGCTTGATATGTGCAGACTGGAGGAAAGTTGGATCCATATTGTGCATTTTAAATATAAGGCAACCTCTAAGACACCCCACAGGAAGTGTAACCAGGGAAAATTCTGGTGACAGACAGATCTGGCCTTGAGCCTAGTTCTCCCATTGGTGTGGAACTTGGAGTTAGGTGACCACTTAGCACTTCAGTCTCCTTATCTGTTAACTGGAGGTCATGACCACAGCTATTTTCAAGGGTGGATGCTAAGTAAATCTGTGGAGGGAAGACAGGTCCTGGTATCTGAAAGCAATCCTTTCACATGAACTGTATAGCTAGCCTGTGGAAAGAGAAAGATTCACCTTCAGCTATCTGACTTTACAAAAATCCCCTGATGCTCTCTCACTTCATGGAGACGAATTCATTCTTAAAAATGTGTTCAGCAAGCTCTTTCTAGTAACACTAAACTACTGACAATATAGTGGCTAGATCTTGCATTAATTTGTTGGTCTAAGTTAAAAAATGTATATTATGAATTACCTTTTTCTTTTCTTCTTTCTTTTTTTCATTCTAGATCACTACTCCCCCAAAGCAAAGACCCAGTTCTGTCTGGGAACCAGTTTAAAACATGACCATTTCTTTAAAGTTTTATATTTTACTACTTATC
>CABHPP010146499.1:23317-45875 GCA_902168425.1 Peromyscus attwateri | reverse complement strand
ATTGGTGAATACCCTAACTCTCATCATAGAGAAACTAATGGAAACAAATTCAGAGAGCCATGACCAGGCACCAGGCTGAGCTCCAAAAGCACAGTTAAAGAGAGGGAAGAGGGATTCTATGAGCAAGGGGAATCAAAACCATGATGGAAAACTTATGTATACACCTGAACCAAGCTATTAGGAACTTGCAAAGTTCTTATTATAGCAAATATTTTTGATGTATTGTTTAGGAATTTTATTTACGCATGCAATATTTTTTGATCGACTCTATCACCCACTCTTAGCTTTTTCATACCCCCGCACTGTTTTATCCTCACAATTTCAAGTCTTCTTATTTTAAATCACTTTCCAAGTTACATCTCTATTTCTGTGATAAACACTATAATCAAAAATACCTTGGAGAGAAATGGTTTATTTTGATTATAGGTTACAGTCCATTATGAGAGATGCCCTCAAAGGAGGTCAGGACAGAAACTTAGAGGCAGGAAATGAAGCAGAAACCATGAAGGATGCTGTTTACTAGCCTGCTTCCCCTACCTTTTCAGTTACCTTCCTTATACAACCCAGGCACCACTGTTTAGGAATAGTACCTCCCATAGAAGGCTGAGTATTCATATATAAATGGATTAAAAAATGTTTCACAGCCATGGTCACAGGTCAATTAGTTTGAGATAATTTGCAGTTGAGATTCTCTCTTCCCCAGGTGTTTCTAGATTTGCATCAAATTAACAACTAAAGCTAACTATGACACCCAAGAGTATAGGCAGAGTTTTCCCATCCTGGGAGCCACTTTCAAATTACCACACAAAGACTTATGAAGCATAACCCTAATTAGTCTTAACAATAAAAACCCCAAGTCAGATATTAGGGTGAAAGCTGAAAGATCGGAGAAGCAGAGCAGCCAGCTACTGTGAGACTTTTTACCTCTATGAATCCTCAGATTGAATTGGCAAAAATTCTGTCTCTACCCACCTTATATTCCTGTCTCCACATCCCTAGTGCTGGGATTAAAGGCATGTGCCTCCCAAGTACAATGATCAATGTGAGCTTCTCAAAACCTGGGAACAAAGGAATGAGGCTTTTAGGTGCTGGGAATAAAGGTGTGAGCGACCACCACCACCCAGCTCTGTATCTCTTTTTGACTGGTTCAATCTTGTGCAGCCCAGGGTGGCCTTGAACTCCGGATCTTCCTGCTTCCTCCTTCCATGTGCTGGGATTAAAGGTGTGTGCCACCACTGTTGGGCGTCTATGTTTAACTGGTGACAAGCTCTGCTATCTGATCTCCAGGCAAGCTTTATTTGTCAGAACACAAACAGCGTATCATACAACATTTCCCCCTTTTTGTCTAAGCGAAAAGGAAAGGTTTTATCTAACATAGAAAAACTATATACAATAAGTACAATAACTATATACAAATATATACAGACAATAATTACATTAACAATGTCTAGTTCATTAGCATTTGACTAGTTCAGAGAAAATACTCTATTATCTATCTGATCTTGGTGAGTCCAAAGTATTGTACCTAATTCATTTTCTTTCTTAACTTGTATCACCAACCCAAAACTATCCTTTTGATGTCTCTCAACCTTATATGCTTTACACCTCTTTTGTGAGTTTCTTTTCTGAGTCTGTTAACAAGGAAAATTATAACTATAACTATCTTGTCTTCAACTACATCAGAGATCTGAGAAGGATATAATATTACCTGAGTAAACAGGAAGTGTAGAGCAAGCAGCTTCCAAAAAATAAATGACAGAAACAGTTGGGTGCCTATACAGTCGCCCAAAGTTCCTCTGCAATGTTGGGACAACCATCTTTGCCTACAGGCCTAGAATATCTGATAGACTTACCTGTGAAGCAGGATTTTTGAAGGACTGTCCTACCTTGTCTTGGCAAAGTTCTGCAGTACCTTTTCTTTTATGTCCTGCTTGGTCAATTTGGACAGCATAATGTCAGCAGTAGAGGCAAGGACACTTTCTTGCCCAGTAGCTAACTTTTGTCACAAAGTAAGTAAACTCCATATAGAGCTTCTGTGATATCCATCATCTTCTCTGATGTAGACTGGTACTTCCAGGAGCAGATACGTCTCATTGTCATAAAAAATAAGTATGTTATTAAAACATCTTAAATACCATATTCTGTAGATCCCTGAAGTGTTTAAAGACCACTTGCCTATCTAAAATATATATCTGTTTGTCATAAAAAGTATGCTATTAAAACATCTTAAATATCATATTCTGTAGATCTCTGAAGTGTTTAAAGACCACTTGCCTATCTAAAATATATATCTGTTTGACCTTAAATCATACCTAACATGACTACAAGCTTGATTTTTAATAGGTGACTAACTACTAGCCTGCATTTCTTTATTATCCTAGTTTGTAATAATAACTTTCAAGGACTAGAAATTTACATTACATTGTTAGATGAGCTGTATAGGTATGATACCTTGAAAAAGATTAGAAACATATGTACAGTATGTGCTAACCAAAATAACCTGAAAATTGTATCACTGTACAAAAATCCAAGCCAATGTAAAATATTTAAAACCAGTAATTGCTTTTTTGGTCTAAAAGTAGATTCAATAATCTACTTTTTCTTATCCAATGACTATATCCCCCCTTTTTCCTTTTAGAACATGATCCCTGAATCTAATTTCCTTGGTTTGGTTTTTTCCTGACCATTACCAATAACAACTTCTAACCACCCTCCCTAAATGATAACACATATCCATAACCCATCAAATGACCAAAAGCACCCACCCTACCTCTTGGGAATGTGGGTGTTATGTTCTTAAAACTTCTTCCTGCTCTCTGGGGGTCATGGCACCTTTAGGGAGCCATGAAAAATAATTAGGAAAATTGTCAAGTCCTGAGATAGCTAGCTGTATCATGTTATTCAGTGTCTGTGTAATGGGAAGGTGCAGGGCTTGTCTCAAATCCTGGCTAGAGCAGTCTGTGAGGCTGGATCATCTCAACCAGCACTAGTTTGTAGTCCAGAGTCTATCTTTAGGTGGTGTATGTCAGCTTAGTGACCTTGCCCCTGTCCAGGTAGAATCATCATTGTGGGACCCCATCATCTTTTTGGAGACTTCAAAGATTGCATTAGGTCAGATTATTTGATTTCTTCATAATTTTTTTTGGGGGGGGTTGTTCTCCCTTCTTCTTTGGATGCTTATTTGTCCAAAGGTCTTAAATTCCTCAAGATGGTTGTTTTTATTTTCCTGGAAAGACAAAAACAAAACCCTCCCAAACTGTAAGTTTGGGGAGTTTTCCTTTTGGAAATCTATATTGAGTCAAATGAAAAGCATTTATTATTCTTATAAGTTAGTTTAGATTAAATGGTTATTCTGGTTGACGAACTATCACCTCTTCTAATTAAGAGGTTTCTCTTGTTCTAATCTAATCTTTTTTAATTTACAGTTTCTCCTGGAATTTTTACTTTATCTTTTAAAATGACTGAACCAAATTTGACATGGCTACCTGCAAGAAGCCACCCAAGGTATTTCCCAACAGCAAAGGGTTAGCCTGTGTCCCTTGTTGATCTGCATTCATCAGTCCAATGTCTGCCTTTGCCACCATTTCTCAATACTCCAGAAGGGAAGGGCCTTCTGTTTGGATTATTCCTAAAAAAAAAAATTGTTTCTAAGAATGCCCTGTTTATAATCCCTTTTTAGGTGACCTTGTTTGTCACAATCAAAACACCTGACATTTTGATTTTTCTTCAAACCTCTGGAAATCACCTCTCCTACCTAAGCATTATCATGGTTATGAGATTCAATATTGACTGTATCTCAGATCCATTCCTCTGTAGGTGTGATCTTGCCTTAAAGGCCTAATTACCCTTTTGCCTTGTGAATTAGCAATTTGAAAAGCCAAAGATCCAATTATTATTTGTTTAGCTTCTGAATTTGGTAGCATTCTATTTACAGCTGAAATCATACTTTGTTAAAAAAAAATCAGTGAAGGTTTCTTTGGGGCCCTGCATAGCTTAAGTAAATGGCTCAGTTCTATTTCTACCTTCTTCAATTCTGTACCAAGCATTCAAAGCTGCTGTACAGCATAGAGCGAGGGTGTGGTCATCACATAGAGACTGTCTTTGTATATCAGCATAATCACCCTCTCCAAGAAGTTAGTCTAGGGAGATTTCAATACCTCTAGCACTACTTCATTATTGAACGGCCCTATTTTCATATTTCCACCAGGAACTCCATTGCAATTGAGGACCAGATTCCAATACTGCTACAATCAAGTCTTTCCAGTCTCATGGGACAATTCTGTTACTAGGTGACCATGAATTTAATATCAGCTTCTCAAAAGGTGAATGCATATCACATGAAACTATCACTTTCTTAAATCTTTTTAAACCTAACATTTCCACAGAAATCCAGTCACCTCTTCCACAGTCTTGGAGATATCTTTTACTTTGAAGTTCCTGGATAAATTAAGGCTGTTTGTTTGAAAACTTTGGGCTGTTCCTCTCTAATTTTATAATGTAATGGTGAGATTGGCTCTTCTTTAAATTCTTCTGTCTGTATCTGAATATCTCTATGATCCATTTTAATAAGTGGTTCTAAGACCTGGCACTCATATCAACCAACTTTTTAAGGATAAACCAAGAATTATCAAATAGATGACAATTATCTGTTGTCAAAATGATAATTAACATTATGTCAATTAAATTTGCCCTGGAGGAGATGGGAATGGGGGTTGGGCTGGGGGGAAGCAGGGGGAGGACAGGGGAATCTATGGCTGATATGTAGAATTGAATTGAATTATAAAATAAAAAAATATATAAAAAGGAAAGAAGCAAAAAAAAAAAACCATTATGTCAATCCCACTTGTTGATTACTCCTTCATTTAGTTGTTCCATTTTTAAACCATGCATTGTGTAATCATACAAAGACCTAACTCTATCCATCATAATGGTGTTTTCCATGTTTTAACTAGGTAAAAACTTTCTCTCTCTCTCTCTCTCTCATTATTTTTTTAACTAATTTCCCCTTTTAAGAATTCCCAATTGTCTCATGAAATCTGATGATGATGACAGTGGAGATGAAGGTGAAGTGTGAGACTAACTGGTGCTGCATAGAAAATTAGAAGCCCTATCAGGTGTCAAGGCAATTACCTAGTGTGGCAGCAGCCTGAGGAGGGGGTTCAGGGAAAGTCCATAACCCACCAGGAGAGAAGACAAAGAGCCAGCCATCTGCATGGGGGGACTCTAAAAGTGGCTAACTCTGGTAGTGTTTGCAGCCCAAGCATCTGTAGAGTCTGCTGCACAGGGGTTGCAACAACAACAACAAAAAATCCCAAACTTGCTCAGAGGGTAAGAAAAGAAAGGGAAAGTGGATTTTTTGTGTGAATTTGTGCCCCAAAAGTTGGATACCAGATGAAGTGCAACCCTAATTAGTCCTAACAATAAAAACCTGGAGTCGGATATCAATGGTGAAAGCTGAAAGATCAGAAAAGCAGAGCACCTAGCCACTAGGAGACTTCTTATCTATACAAATCCTCAGACTGAGTGGGGCTCCTATATCTATGAATCTTAAGATTGAATGGGGAGAGACGCTGTCTCTACCTGCCTTATATTCCTGTCTCCACATCCCTAGTGCTCTAATTAAAGGCATGTGCCTCCCAAGTACTGGGATCAAAATCCTGAGCCTATCAAATGCCGAGATCAAAGTAATGAGCCTCTCAGGTTCTGGGATTAAAGGTGTAAGCTACCACCACCCAGCTCTGTTTCTCTTTTTGACTAGTTCAATCTTGTATAGCCAAGGGTGGCCTTGAACTCCTGATCTTCCTGCTTCTTCCTCCCATGTGCTGGTGTTAAAGGTGTGTGCCACCACTGTTGAGTGTCTATGTTTAACTAGTGACAAGCTCTGCCATCTGATCTCCAGGCAAGCTTTATTTGTCAGAACATAAACAAAATATCATACATTTCCCCCTTTTTGTCTAAGCAAAAAAGCAAAGGTTTTAACATAGAAAAACTATATGTATAATAAGTACAATTGATTAATAAACCCAATAAATGAAAATGACTATAAACACTAAAATCATGTTTCTAATATTAGTATTTTTTTGTCCTACTTCATAGAATATGGTCTTACATCCACCATTTTCAGTGTTGAATGTTAATCTATAGAAAGAGCCTCCATGGGACTGGACCTGGCCCTCTTCATAAGGGAGACAGTTGTATAGCTTGATCTGCTTAAGGGGTCCCCTGACAATAGAACCGGGATCTATCCCTGATGCATAAGCTGACTTTTTGGAGACCACTACCTATGGTGGGACACATTTCACAGCCTTGATTCAGGGAAAGGGGCTTGGTCCTCCCTCAACTGAAAATACCAGGCTCTGCTGATTCCCCATGAGAGGCTTTACCTTGCCGAAGGATGGAATTGGGGGTGGGTTGTGGGGGAAGGCTGAATAGTTTGTTATTTAATGTCATAGATCACAATCATCTACTTCTTCCTCCTTTGAAGGTTGTATGCTAGACTTATATATGGCTAACTTATTACCATCAATTGAAGAAGATTTTCTGATGTATTCTCTTATGAAAGATACTGTTTCTTAAGAATTTGGACATAAAAAAGTTAATGCAGTAAATATAAGATAATAATGAAGATGGCTATCTCCAGATGTGTGTGGAAAGTCAACTGTAAATTGAGAATGAAAAATCCAAGGCTTAGCAATAGTAGAATTATTGTAAAAAGAATCTGTGGTGAATAATTGAAGGTAGATGCTTAACAGACAATACAGCTGTAACAGTCATGCCATTATTGAATACGTTGGCTCTTCTTGTCTGACAGGTTGGTATTTTACTCCACAGTGATCATTGCAGCACAAGAGTATTGGTCCTTTTTCTATCTCAGTAGCATGCATATCACCCTCAGTCACCATGAAATCCAGTCAACAGTGAGGAAATATCCAGTTTAGTTAAACTTGTAACTGTGAACCCTAGGAACCACAATATTAACCTGGCAGGAAAGATGAGCACATTTGGGTAATAGTGGCATGTTGGATTTTAGAGTAACCAACCACTCTGTTTGAAATTGATGCCCATTCTGAATGAGGGAATTTTGCCTGTGGTACTATAAACATGCTGGAAAACTCATGACTGGGGAAGTCAGAGGCCCTGAAAAAAATGCTACTGTCATTTACCTAATTTACAAAAGTGTAATACAGTCATATAAATATCTGTGTTTATATCTTTAAACAAATTCTATCTCAGTCTTAATCAGAGAAGCTTCTCTTGACAGTGAACAGCAGTGAATGAAAAGACTGATATTTTTTCAAGTTATTTAGGTTAAATGATGCTAGAATGCTCAGTTTTTAATCTCTACCCAACTCCAGGCTCTGGGATAATCGTGTAAAATGGAGTAGAAAGTATGAAGTAGGAGATAGGGAAATGGACTTTGAAATCACATCTTCTGGGCATGACATGGACATTGACATGAACCCACAGCTACTATGGCTGTCACCACATGACGTAGGGGGACTGAGATACATAGTACTCCCTGATGAACTGCTAGGTACTGAATGATTCTGTGAGAAGAGCAATAGCTTTCTTTGGTTGAACATTTACTAAAGAGCTCACCAAGCTTCAATATATAGTTCCAAAGCTGTGTTCAAAGAAAGAGTCCTGGTTAAACTCAGTGGGCAAGAAAGTGAAACATAAAGACATGGATGTGGAAAAGTGATTTTTAGGGAGGAAGAGAAGTTGTCAAGGGTGGCAGGGCTCTCATAAAAGAGCATGAGGAATTGGAGTGATCAATGATCTCAATGTCATTCTACTGTGTGCACTGTAAGCTGAGAAGTAAACATTCTTGAAGTGGCCCTCATTACCGAAAGTTATTTCTAATTGGTGGAGGATTAAAATAAGGCCTATGGGCCAAGGTAAGAATAAAACACACTAAAAGTTTGTGCTAGGATCGAGTAAGGGTGTGAAGGATCAGAAGGAATATTATCCCAAATCGTTAAGAGTCACTAGAAGACATTTGCTTCCTTATGCCTCCTTTTAAAGCTAAAGGCATTTATCCTAAAAGTATTTATGGTCAGAAAACAAAATCAATAGTGTGTAGAAGAAATGGTATGTATCAGCCTCAGTAAATTGCACTACACTAGCAAGTTCAACTATTCACTCTGGAAGTCGACTTGTTGTGTAGTCCAAGAACAGATTGATCGTATTCCTCCAAACTGTTAATATTTTATAGTCTTTTTTTTTCTATTTAAGAGATTTTTTTATTCCTTTTACACACCAACCACAGATGCCCCTTTCATCCATCCTCCCATTCCCCCCAGCCTGCTCCCCCAACCCCCACCTCCTCCTCCAAAGTAGTAAGGCCTCCCATGGGGAGTCAGCAAAACCTGGTATATTCATGTGAGGCAGGACCCAGCCCCTCCCCTCTGCATCAAGGCTGAGCAAGATGTCATACCATAGGTAACGGGCTTCAGAAACTGAGCTCATGCACCAGGGATAGATCCTGATCACACTGCCGGGGGCCCTGAAACAGACCAAGGTATACAACTCTCTCACTTATGCAGAGGACCTAGTCTGGTCCCATGCAGGTTTCACAGCTATTGGTTGGGTGGGTCAAGCAAGGGGAACAGCAGAGTGGAAGATATCTTGATGTAGGGAAGCATTATGGGGATAGAGAGAAACCTGATACTAGGGAATCCGCAAAGATGACCCCAGATTAGACTACTAGCAATAGTGGAGAGGGTGCCTGAGCTGGCCTATCCTGGTAATCAGATCTGTGAATACCTTAACTGTCATCATAGAGCCTTCATCCAGTAACTGATGGTAGCAGATGCAGAGATCCATAGCCAAGCACCAGGTTGAGCTCCAGGAGTCCAGTTGAAGAGAGAGAAGAGGGAGTATATGAGCAAGGGAGGGCATGTCAAGATCATGATGGAGAAATCTACAGAGACAACTGAACCAAGCTCGTAGGAACTCATATTTTATAGTCTTAATTTTTTCTTTAACTTATAAAATCCTCTTATACTATTGCAGAACCACATAAACTTCAGAGGGAGCCTGCTTGTGTCATTTGATGTCGTGTCAAAATTCTATAATGGAGTGAATCTCTACATCCTGGGAATTCCCTTTCCACGACCTTCTTGGATTGTCTATGGGAAAGCCACAGTAGGGTAGTGACAGCAGGTTGTGAAGCACCTAGACATAGTTACACGATGCCGCCTTACACTTGTGTTTGTAAACTGCAGTGCAAACTGAGAAGTCAGATCAAGGTTGTTTGTAAATATTTGCAATCTGTTACGTAGAGAATTGCTACATCCACATTTGGGGATATTTTTAGATTTCTAACAAAACACACAGGCTCACTGAACCATATTGCAACGAAAGAGGTTTATTCAAAGCAAAAATCAAGTGTGATTAAAAACAATCACTCCTAGTCTCACATTAGCCCACACTCTGGCTTGCACAGTTACCAAAATCATTTTTTTTTTGAGCATTATTGTGGTCGGCAGTAGTGTTTGTTATTTATCTCAGGGTTGCAACCAAAGATACAACCAAAGCAACTTAAGGGGGAAAAGAACTTATTTTGACACGCAGTTTGAAAGTACAGTCCATCGCGGAGGCACTATTATGGTGGCAGAAGCCTGGAGGCGCTGGTACATTGCACCTGAAGTCAGGAAACTGGAAGACCAATGTTGTTGTTCAGGTAGATTTCTCATTTTTATAAGTCCAGGACCCAAAACTAAGGAATAATACCATCCACATTTTTGTGGACAGTCTCACCTCAGTTAACATAGTCTAGAAACTCTTTCACGGACCCGCCTTGAGGTTTGTTTCTAAGGTGATCTAATTGCTATCAAGATGACAATCTGAATTAAACAGGAAAGGGAGGCCTGTCTCATTTCAACCAGTAATGTGCTGTATATGCCATGCAAGCCATTATTTCTGTAGAATGCAGACAATTGGGTGGCCTGTGAATTTTGTTCTCATTTCAAGGGAAGTAGCAGTGTTCTGTGCCTGTGTGTATTTCTCCAGGCCAACACTAGGAAGTGCTAAAATGAATATTTAAGAGGATAAACAGACACAGATGAATCTACTTAGCATGCTATTGTTTGTGATTTAAACACTATGAGAAAGAAGGAAAATGTATAATTGCACATTACAATTACGCATTGGCTAGGAAAAAAAACCTTGAAAATACAAAAAGAACTTTCTTAAAGCACAGTTAAAATTCATCAAAAGATGATAAATAACTAATGAGATAACACAGAATAAATAGCTAGAGGATAAATAGATCTTTAGAGTTGAGTTGCTTCTTTAATAGATTTTTATAGATTTACTTTACATAATTAATTAAAAATTACTTGTAGCTCTGAGGACCAAAGTGTAGAAGGCATACACTCTGTTCCTGAGATACATGTTCAGCCCTCTGTGTTACTTTCTTTTTATGCTTCTTAGAGACAGGGTTTGGCTAAAGAGTTGAAGCAAATTTGGAACTATGTTGCTAAGGACTGATGAGACTTGAATTCCAAATTCTCTTGTCCCTGTCTCACAAGTGCTGGAATTATAAGCATACACCACCATGCCTGGTCAATGGTTAAATGTTTTAGCTATATATATGTCTTATGTATACATGTATGTATATGTGTGTGTGTGAGTGTACACATATGTCTTACCTATAGCAATAGCTTTTAAAATAATGTGGTCATATAGGCGTTGTGCTTGAATATTATGATATAATGTAAATATTGACTAATAAATCAAGATTTACTCTTTCTATAGATTAACACTCAACCCTGAAAATAGTAACTGCAAGAACATATTCTATGAAGCAGAACAAAAATTGCTCATGTTAGAAACATGATTTTAGCATTTATAATCATTTTCATTTATTGGGTTTATTAATCAATTAGTTTTATGACAGGGTCACATGTAACCTAGGATGGAGTTAAACTAATGATTTAGTTATTTATTCATTTATTTATGTATGTGTGTGTTTGTGTGTGCATATGTATGCTTATATGAGTACAGAGCACACGTGGTTGGGCACCCACAGAGGCCAGGAAAGGGAATCAGATCTTTTGAAGCTGGGTTCCAGAAAGTTGTGAGCTGCTCAACACGGGCAGAACTTGGGCCCTTCAGATAATCAACAAGCTAGCTCTCTTTACCACTAAGTCGTCTCCAGGATGTAGCCTTAAATGCTTGAGGTTACTGAGGACTTTGAAACCCTGAGCTTCCTGCTTCTGCCTCCCACATGCTGAGATCATAGACTTTCCATTCTTACTTATATTATTAAGAGTTCTTATAATTCTTATAATTGCGTTTAGGAAACATTTAACTTCATTTTGGTTAGCATATATAAAAGCATGCAACTTAATTATTTTAACCAACACTAATATATATCATGGGTAAATGTATTTTAAAGGTAAGTAAATGAAGACAACACTCTTATTACCTTATGCAACTATAGCTATAACTTGTATACTAAATATCACATAAGCTCAAGAGCTCATAATCCTTTTGTTTTTGCTTGGTATTTTCATGAAGCACAGTTTGGCTATTCAAAATGGCCAGGAACTCACTGTATGATGTAGTCCTGAACAAGTCAGACGTCAAGTCCTTATCCTTCTGACTCTGTCCTATGTGTGCTAGTCCTATGCACATCTTTCATTATCATTAACATTCTATAAATTAAAATTTTCTAAGTGTTTGATATTATATAACCAAACTTTTGATCCTTTAAAAAATATAAAGCAGATGGACAGTATTATATGCTTTAGGGTCATTTTAAAGTTTAAATCTATTTTGAAAGAAATGCTAGTTGAGAAACATTAAAATAATTATTGTATTTGGTAGTTAAGCTGGTACTCTTTAGTCTACTTTTATGAGTTTTGTTTCATTTGTATATAAAATATCACCTGAATTTTGAGAATTTAAAGCAGATACAATTTCAATATTGTTTTGGTTTTCAAAATTGAAAAACTGAAAATAAAATAATAAATTCCTTTTCATGTGCATATAAGGAAAGTGCCTTTTAGAAAAATAGATGTGTATAATATCACCATTTTGCATAAAAATAACTTCTCAAGGCTGGATGTCTTAATGGTTAAGAGCACTGATTGATCTTCAGAGGTCCCATATGTGATTCCCAGTATCTATAAGGAACCTTAAAACTATCAGTAACTCTAGTCCTAGTATACAGTGCCTTCTTCTGGCCTCTTGTTGGCACGATTGTAGTGAATTTACATACATGTAGGTAAATTTCCATATACATAAAATAACAATAGTAAAATTAAGTGTACAATTAAAAAATAACTTAGTATTTTCAGGGCTGAGGATTAAACTTGGATTTTCCATGTGGAATGAGAACATTCTACCTTTGTGCTATGTCCAAGTCCAAGAGGTTTGTCTGACTATATTTTAAAATCTTATTTCTTGGGTCATGAGAATACCATACTTTTGTCATAGATATTATCTTTCTACATACAAAATATTTTTAAAAAATTAGAGCAGATAAGCTCTTATATTTTCACAACTGTTGAAATAATAGACTAATAATGACTGAGTTACAACAGAATAAATACATCATTAAGAATTTTATATCCCAGAATGAAAATTAATGTCCTCAACTATGCACAAATTTAAAACCAAACATGACAAAAATATCTGTAATAGAAATAAATGGCTTCTGTGTCATATACAGTAACTCTATCTGAAATTTGAGGATGTAACTCAGATTCAAGCCTGGGAGATTGTCTGATGCAACCAGGAAGAAAGGAAGACATTGCCACCTTGGTTGTGTTCAACTGCTAAGTCAGAAGACATTGATTTTATCTTACTAGTTCAGAAGTCATCAGCAAGCACAACTGGGAAAAATGGAAAGATGTAATTATGGTAACATCATTTTTTTGGCTTTTTAATACTTTAGTCCTGGTACTACTGGGACTTTTTCTCCCTCCCATTGAATTTTGTACAAGTATCTGGTGGCAAGAGATCACTTTAATCTACCTCAAACCTCTTTGCATTATACTACATTTCAACCAGTCATGTAGGTGGCTTGAGCTGTTCAGAGATGGCCTGATCTTTTTTTCTAAAGGAAATAGATTGAATTTTTAGCTGACTAAGTTGCTAGTCTCGTTGATGATGGATAGATGTTTTCTGAAGAAGTCTTTGAATTGTTTTATTTTCAACTTAAAAAAAATAGAATCACTGTTTCAGTAGTCTGGGGATGTTTTTGATCCTGATTCTCTCCGTCATAAATCAATTTTCAGTAATCGTATACAGAAACCTTTGAGCACACCATGCTCCCCAATGTGTAGAATGCATTCTCAGAAAGGAAAATTAATTGAGCAATATCCTAGACTCTGTCACACTTACATTGCTTAATAAGGTGAGCTTCTGCCTCTGGAGAATGGGGGCTTCCTGATGCTCCCCGAGTTCAGATTACCTGAGTGAATATACTGCTGGAAAACAAAACATAGCAATTTTATTAGGAAAATTGCATCCCAGGAAGAAAAATTATTGCATTGTGTGCTGTGCTTCCTCTGTGTTGCATGATTTATATAGAATTTAACACAATATATACCACTCAGTGCTTAAACAGTATTATTTGATCTTCAAAAGAAATTAATCTACATGAAATGTAGAAGCCCCTGGCAGTATGACTTTTCCAGGGAAAATATTTTATGGCCCAGGTTACAGATTGAGAATACATTGTCCAGTTTTACAAGGGTCCACAGTAGAGGACCTGTACTGTGTTCACAACAGTCAATGAGTTGTGAATATAAAACCTGTTTTTAGTGACTGAAGCAGTTTGACAAACACAGTAAAAAAAAAAACTCATTGGTCCTGTCAGAGCTAAAATGTATGTTTAAAATACCCTGAAATTTAGGCATGCTCTATGATTCATTTATATTTCTAGCCTGACTTAAGTTATTTTATTCCTGGGCATCATTTGTTTACAAATCACTTTTGTGGTGTGTGCTTGTATTCTCGACCCCCTCTGCTCCTTTCCCCAGTTACTAAATTGAATTTCATTGAAAAAAATATTTATTTCTCTTTAGAAAATACCTCCATATGTCATATATGTTACAGAGTAAACCTTTTCTATTCATTTATTTTTCACAATCTAGTATGGCTTTGGACTCCTGATTCTCTTGCCTTAGCCACCTGAATGCCGGCATTACAGACTCGTGCCATCATGCCCTAACTTACATTTGATTTCTATAGTTTCTAGAGGGTGTTTACATGGCAAAAGGGTAAAGCTGAGTAAGGTACTTCGATGAGTGAGAATCTAGTGAAGGTGATTGGAGATGCCTTTCTCTGCATGATGCAAACACCACATTTGCTGATATTAGTGATGAGCAGACATCACCCATTCTCTTCACATAGTCTCCTGGTTAGATGTCACCTCATGCCTATTACAAGTGTTACTCTTAAAAAGACAATAAAATCAGTGTTCATAAAAGTATGGGGAAAGGAAACTCCTGTTATTCCAACTTGCACTAGACTCTACATTTTATTAAATGCTCTCATAGCCCTCAGGAGAGTTACTAGGATCCTTCCTGCTGTAAAGAAGACATCAAGGCATGGGGGGAACATACAATGTTTTGAGAGGAACTGGGTGGCAGGACTCTGATTCACAATGGAGCAGTAGGACTACACAGATTTGACCTCTAGAACTATGTCATCTTACATTGACATTAAATAATTCAACTTACAAATTTATGTAAGAACTTGCCTTAGGAATTGAAAAGAGGTTTTCAGTAGAATTATTGAGAAGAGTTATTGAGGAGAAAATTACATATTTTTTAAGATAAAATATTGCTGTGGGATGGTCTGTATGCCAAATGTGTTGCTCTGATTGGTCAATAAATAAAACACTGATTGCCCAGTGGCCAGGCAGGAAGTAGGCGGGACAAGGAGAGAGGAGAATTCTGGGAGTGGAGGCAGGGAGACACTGCCAGCCACTGCCATGACAAGCAGCATGTGAAGATGCCGGTAAGCCACGAGCCATGTGGCAAGGTATAGATTTATAGAAATGGGTTAATTTAAGATATAAGAACAGTTATCTAGAAGCCTGCCACGGCCATACAGTTTGTAAATAATATAGGTGTCTGTGTGTTTATTTTATAAGTGGCCTGTCGGACTGCTGGGGCTTGGTAGGACCCAGAGAGAAAACTCTCCAGCTACAAAGTATAACACATCATTTGCACTCTTTAGCCCTTCTATGGGGCAAAATGAAATATCTAAGGAAAATCATTGTGGTATTGCTGCAATTGATGAAACAAAAGTTCATTTTTAATTACAGCTTTATATTTAAGTAACCCATTTTTTAGACGTTTTAATAGCATGAATTGAGTATATGTCATGCAAGAAAATGAATTAAAAATAAAATTACATCTATTTCAAAAACAAAGTAAGAAAAGTACTTTAACTAATGATTAAAATATGTATAGATTTTATGTGTTAGATAAGCATACAAAATTATTAGAGTCACATTGTTTTATAGATCCAGAAAAATGTTAAGGGACTTTTTGTTATTGGTTTTGTGCCATTTTTAAAACTCTAAGGAATAGAAGAATCTCATTCTCCACAGTATTCCAATTAAGAATAGTTATCTTCAAAATAAAAGAATACAAAGAGAGTTGCTATCTGGCATCCATTTTTAATACCCCAATTTCCTACTAGGAAATCAGACAGAAAATTCCATCTTACTTTTGACAACTTAATTTCATATGTAATTTGCAACTCTGTGTTTTCATTAAGAGCTAGTATGTTAATGCCTCAGCTTGGGTAGGTGGTGCCAAATATTCCTACTCACCTCTGAGAGTTGTCATTTTGGACATATGGAAAATACGTGTTCTCTCTCAGGAGAGCAATATTTTAAATAGCAGGAAATTTCCTAATCTAGAGACAGAATGGAATCGAGTTTATTTGGGGGCACATACATTTGGTTATTATTGGTGATTTTATTTTTTTTTTTACGCACATTAGACCTGTAGAAATGAAAAGGATCTTAGGCACAGAAAATGAAAAGAGATAAAAACTTGAGAAACTTTGTAATAAATAGTTAAGCATACCAAATAGACTTGTTCTTTGTAGCACTGTCAGGCAGTACTTACGGCAGTATAATGACATAATGCCACATTTGTCCCAGACTGGATCAGATAATCTCCTGGTCACTGACCTCAACCTCATCCCTCTGTATTGGGCGCTGATGACAGTCCTGATCACCATAATGCACATAAACTAATAATATAATTTCAGGTTACAACACACAAATTATAGTTCGTAAAACTTTATTTTAAAAACAAGTGAGAAGCAAATCTATGTTGCAATTATTTGAATTATTGTTAGGTAAAAGAATATGTTTCTTTTAGAATATTTTGAGAAAAGAATTCACTGCCTCAAAGGAAAACCATATGAACTACCCTACTGAATAAAATTGTCTGCAAATGATGATGGCTTCCTGCATTAATTGTTATGTGAAATGGCTAAATATTCAGATAACACAAAATCTGTATTATTCATTTGCTGTTCTATTTTTAAGTGTTTACAGTTACTACTTCATTTCAAAAATGCAAATATATGCAATGTGATTTTACTGTTTTGCAAATGGTTGTTTACATTTTCTAGCAGCTTGGAACATCTTCAAGAACCTCTATTATCTTAGACACTTTCAGAATATTTTGTTAACGGGAATAAATTGCTGACAGCCTAGAGCATCTAGACACTGTCTGAAGAGGGACTCCAAGATGACAAATTTGCATATGGATTTTAAATGAATTACCATATAGAATGTAATTAAAAGGTTCCATTTATCATTTGAAGTGCAGTTGGCCAAAAATAATGCGTGTATCCTTCGTATAACTATTCTTTTAAAAAAAGAGGCTTTCAGTGCATGTAAAATTTATCAACTCATTTTGAATTGCTAATTTTAAGACTTGGAAGGTTTTGGTGGTCACCATCATCATAGAACTGAAATTATAACTCATTATATTCTGTTATTTACTGAGAACAAACTTTATCTTATTAAAATCTATAAGCAGATAATGTAATTATTACACTATATATGTATATATATATACATACATATATATATATATATAGAGAGAGAGAGAGAGACAGAGAGAGAGAGAGAAAGAGAGAGAGAGAGAGAGAGAGAGAGAGAGAGAGAGAGAGAGAGAGAAACTAATTGCACTTACACAAAAATGTTTATGGGTTCATAGTACTTTCAATTTAAATCAGAAGAAACTACTTTAGGTCAATGTGATGATTTTCACAATGTGATTAAGTTTTGCTAGAGAAATAGATCATTAAATTACTTAGTATTTTCAATCGGTAGTCGACAAAAATATTCCAGAAACCAAAACACAGTTCAAAACCTGAAACACTTCTGGTCCCAAACATTTGTGACAAGGGATATTGTGGATATCATATTTTTTTTAAAAAATACTGTTGTATTTTACTTTAGGTTCCCATTGTGCACAGGGATTTCAAGAAGGAATCACTGTTGCTGTCTCTTGAGTAAGACATGCTGGAAAATTGGCTTAGGAGTGTGTCCTTAGAGATGGAAGGTTTTTAATTAAGTGTTGGATCAGTTCTACAGTCCTATGAGCAGCAAGGCTTTTAGTAAAGCTCTGAACTGATTTTCAAGTTCTCCATGTAGCCTACATTGTTTTTATTTAATGTAAGATAGGAGAGTTTTAATTTATTCCAGTCTTTGAAAGAACTGTTCCTTAAATGTGTTTTTTGGCCTGCTCTCCTACTTTCTGTATTTTATTTTATTTAAAATAATGACTTCTCTCTGCATCCCTGGGTAACCTGGAATGGGTTATGTAACCTGAAAGATGAGAGAGGGACGCTTTCCTTGGCCTTTGGAGTAAAGAGTGCTAGAATTACAAACACAACCTCCATGATGATCTTTGGTCTAATTTTGTAATTAGAAGAGATAAATGCCATGTTAGTAAGCAATAAAATGATGCCTGCCCTGAAATACATTTATTTCATTTATCACATTACTATTCTGATTCTTACATTAATTTTCTTCCTTATTATGCTCCTCATTTTTATAAAAATCAAATCTGCATTTCTTTCTGCTCTTTTGATTTATATATTTCTTAAATTTTTAGCAGTATGTTATTGTATTTATAAATCAGGATATAGAAATTTGTGAATAAGCCTACTACATGTTTACTTAAAATAATTTTAAACTGATTATTTATAGTTATGTGTATTTATTGGAGAAAAATGATTTTTATCTCAGTGTGGAATAATTCAATCAAAATAATTAATGCATTTATCACTTCAAACACATCTGCTTGTAGCTGGAGTTTTCTCCAGTCCAGCCTGGTCCATGGTCAGGACAAATCTCACTCACCTGCCAGTCCCTCAGCCACTTAGACTCAACCGAGTAAACACACAGAGACTTACATTGCTTACAAACTGTATGGCTGTGGCAGACTTCTGGTTATCTAGTTCTTATATCTTAAATTAACCCATTTCTATTAATTTATAAGTTGCCTCATGGCTCGTGGCTTACCGGTACCTTACATCTCGCTTGTCATGGCGGTGGCTGGCAGTGTCTCTCTGAATCAGCCTTCCACTTCCCAGAGTTCTCCTCTCTCCTTGTCCCACCTATACTTCCTGCCTGGCTACTGGCCAATTAGTGTTTTATTAACCAATCAGAGCAAGACATTTAACATACAGAACATCCCACAGCATCTGCTTTGTTGAAAACATTTGAATTTAGCTCTTTTGTAATATGTAGTACCTGGTTTTTAAGTATATCACTCTTCACAATCTATATTTTCAGTAACTTCTTTAAGAGAACAAAATAATACAACCTCAAAAGCAATGTTACAGAATAAAATTGTCAACATCAGCATTAAATAATAGAGAATTTTCACATTTTCCTCATGAGTCTAAAAATTGGCTGTATAGTTGGTGAGCTTCAGCTACAGGTAACTTGTTACAATTTATTGTCTTAAATTATTTAAATTTCTGTGGAAAATCTACTGACTCTTGTTTTGTAACTATTAAAGTAATTTATTTTTTATATCCATATTTTTGAATCTTTAAAATAATGTTATTTGTTCATATTTTTGGAATTCTGGGGATTTCTTCATGGTTGTAAAAGTTCTACTACCATCCTGTTCAAGAAACACAAGACAAAACTTGTGTTAGTTTTTTATAAAGTGTCAAAGATAAATAAAATACACACTAAAGGCTAAATTAATCATACTGCTTCTAAATTCAAGTTTCTGTTTTGGTTTTATTTGTTTATGAACCCATCAACATAGCATTGCTAAGTAATTATATAAATTAGTTACTGCAGATTTACTATTTAAAAACAACAACATTTGATGGAAGGAAAAACTTCTTTTTTTAATCAGTGAATCAAACTACAATGACCTGATACATTCAATTGAGGCAGGATCAAGCCCTTCTCCCATGCATCAAAGCTAAGCAAGGAGTCCCATATTAGGTTAAAAAAAAGCCAGCTCATGTAACAGGGATAGATCTTGATCCCACTGCCAGGGGCCTTTCAAACAGACCATGGGAGGCCTTACTCTTTCATAGAATGGAACGGGGTTGGTTTGGGGGGGTGGCTAGGAGGAAGATGGGAGGAGGGATGAGAGGAGGATCTGTGTTGGGTATATAAGTTGAATAAAAATTTTCTTAAATAAAAGAAAGAAATTAATATAAATGCATAAACACACACATTGGCTCACTCAGGAATTCCCCCCTCCCACAAAACAAACTAAAATGACCAATACACTGTCTCAATTTAGTATGACCTGCAGCCTCCTGTGAGACTCTATGTGTGATGTTAGTGGACAGGGTCTGAGTGATCCTGACCGACTCAATTCCTCTGTCTGAATGACAATTCAAGCAAAATATCCTGAGGACAATATTCTGAAAAAAAGAAGGACTGTGGTGAACAGAAGATGCTGTGCTCCTGTTCATTCTAGGGACATGTCCTGTATACTTGTACTCAGTAAACTCTGAGGCTTCCAGGATACACACGTGCACGCGCGCGCGCGCACACACACACACACACACACACACACACACACACACACAACCACACATTCTGAGAACATTAGATGCCCCTTGGTTGTGATGTAAGATAGGAAACACTGAAGAGACTCTATTATTCTAGTCAATGCTTCTGAGTTTTGGATCACCAGCTAGCCATGAGTCTAGCTATTCATGAGGCTCCTGTTCTTCCTTGCTGTTTAATTTCTGAGCATTAAAACCGCTTGCTTGAATTGTGTGACTATTGTCTCACTGGACACCCATTATTGATATGGAACTTTTGCATATATATCAACAGCAATACCAGCCTGGGCAGTGCTCTGTAGTCACAAAGATTTATTAAGCCATGTCTTTTAATGCTTTCTCATATTTGACTTAAAGATACAATTTGGTACTTAAAATTGCTATACTTAGACATTGTTATAGCTTAAATTTCATTTCAACATCTTGTTAAGTGTATATATATTTCTCTGTAATTGATCTTGGAAAAGATGACAAGGTAACAGATACTTGCTTGAGGCTTACAATTTCCTAACAGTAAGCTGTACATTCTGTCATATTATCTAATTGAATTAAAACTACATTTTGTAAGGATTCATAATATTTCATATTTATGAAAGTCAGAAAATGCAAGCTTTAAAGAATCTCATTTCTACGTCATTATGTAATCTTGCAGAACATGAGAAAATGAAGTTCATTCAATCGTAACCTGGCATTGGCATATTTCATGATTAATGTGGGGTAATGCAGACATTTTATTACTGGTCAAAATTGTACCGATTCATACTGGAACTAATATAATATATAAAATACAAGAATTTGTGTACTCAGGCTTTTAATATTTTAAGCCCTTTGTTCGCTTATAACAATTTTAATTATGTATGTCAATTCACTGAGTGATCACACCCGCTTGATCTCTCTTTAAAAATGTCAAATTATAGAAATATCAGTGATAGTTTTAAATTTTCAATACACAACATTACACAAAGAATTTTAGCAGAAATATTTATTTAATATTGAATTAGGGGAACTAGGTGAAAGGTTGGTGAAAACACAAAACTCAGAAGAAGAAGAGAAGACAGAGCCCATGTCATCCCTACAGCATGCTCATTTTGAAGGAACCTGATTTTCTCTGCTTGGTATCAAGGTTTCACACACTGAATATGAGTGGGGAGCAGGTGGGGCTAAACTCAGAATGATTAACTGAATTTTATCACGTGAGCTTATTTGCCTGTTTCTAGTATTCACAAACTGAATGGTATTGCCCACATCAATCCTCAATGAGTGTATCAGGTGAAAAGGAAATGACCAAGGAATAGTGACAGATGTGAAGGCATTGTGTCATAATTCTATTAAATTCTACTTCTAAACACATTGTCCAATGTATTCCTATCTGTACACAAATAGAGAAAAAAGTGCTTGTTAATATCTCATCTAATCCGCAGAAAGAAAAAATTCTTCTCAATTTAGATAGCACATAAGTGACAAAGAAATTAATGTAAAATAGAAATAAATGGGATGGAGAAGTTCTAATCTGTTTACTCTGTGAATTAAAAAAGATTTTGCATCAGAGAATGTAACACAGGTTACAACATAACATTGAAATTTTAAGAAACTTAGAAAATATAATCATAAGGCAATCTTCAGACATCAAACACACATCAGAGATATAATAACATATAAAAGATAGGAATCAAGGAATAGTGTATATTATGATAAATGTCTCAATAAAATGAGTTCTGGAAGGATAAATGGTCAGGAAATTACTCATCTTAATGCTAGAAAAATCTTTAAAGAAAAAAAAATATATATGTATATATTAAAAGCTTTATAGTTTAAAAGTCACATAATTTGAAAGGCTTAGGAAATGTCTGATGAATGAAAAATAAACTCACTGAAGTATATCACCATAGACCTAGAAAACAATTCATAAAATGAATAAATGAAAATATTCAGGGAAACAAAAATTCTTAGAAAGCTTAACAGCACAATAATATACTGAAAGGTTTAACATGTATCCTAGAGTTAACTTTCTAGGTATTACCCAAACATATTCTCTTACAAAATATGTGACAATTCTACTTTTATACAGTTATACAGTGAGTGAAGAAATACTCTGTGTGTGTGTGTGTGTGTGTGTGTGTGTGTGTGTTTCAGAGAGAGAGGGAGGGGATTAAATGAGAGAATATAAAACCTGAAGAATTTGTCCCATTGTATATCTATGTTTATCAAGGAGGCAAAGGTTTACATTGAGCCCTGGTATTCTCCAAATGGCTGACCTTAGTCTCCAAGGTCAGTGGAAAGTTTGTTAGTGGAAATATTGCAATTATTAAGGCCTCATTGTGTGCCAGTCACTGTGCTCAGAAATTCACACTGTATATCAACTTATCATAACCTTAACACATGAAGGAAGATTACACATGCCATCAGCTAAGTTTTCTTTTTTTTTTTTTTGAATTTATTTTATTTTATTTTACAATATAATTCAACTTTACATATCAGCCATAAATTCCCCCTTTCTCCCTCCTCCCGTCCC